>OMNN01021667.1:5724-19376 GCA_900302755.1 Chromis chromis
ACTCAGTATTCCCTCTGTAATACTCATTTCTAAAATCAAATATAAAAAATAGAAGAAATTTGTTTAACATTGTGTTTATTAATGTTTTGTTCTGTGAAATGAGCATGTTTGATACCAGGTTTTTATAAAAGCTGTACAAATGATCTATACTATTTTTAATTCAGGTCTGCTTAACATAATCTGTAAGAACCCATAGCATAGTCACTAACTAGCTTGATTCAGATTTCTCAAGGTTATTTAGTTTGATTACGTTATTTATAAGGGCCACTTCACAACAACAGTTAAACAGTAAGGTCAAGACTTAACAATATTGAATGAAAGCTTTATTGCCATTTGAATTCCAGAGAAGACATTTCTCCTACTAAGGAGGAGCAGCCGCTGTGTAATCGCGCAGCCTTTTTGCAGGCAGGGGGAAAGGCAGGGAAGGGAAGAACAATGGGGAGAGAAGAGGGAAAAAAGCTGATCCCCCGAACTAAGCTCCCGGGGAGCACAGTTTTGGGTGCCCAAAAAAACCTCGGCAAACATATAGCGGACAGTTTCACGACAACAATTCATGACAGAAGCATCAGAGGGCGTTTGGTCAGTGTCGTGTGTCAACACGTGTGTAAGCCCGAGAGTCTCGTGGTTTGCCGCCATCTCAAAAACAACTCAGAGTTCGCATGATGTTATGGCGATGGAGTCGAATATTGGATTATAGAGAAGCACCCCATCAAATCCACTGATTCCGTTTGAGTGACACTTGGGCCAAAGTGGGATCAAAAGACTCCCTGCAGAGCCAGGCTGAGGGAGGGTGCTCATCTGTACTGACTGGCTGGGGTGAAGGTAAAGGGGAGAGTAAAAAGCATAACAGAGAGGTTGGTGAGGCCAGTCAGACATGTAGAGCTCCAGAAATACCTGCTAAGAGGACAAAACACAAACTATGAAACTATTAACTATAAAAATCAATGGAAAGTTAACAAGAGGAGAGTAGAGAGGTGCTCAATGCATCATGGGAAGTCCCCCAGCAGTCTGGGTCTATAGCAGCATAACTAATGATGGTGCAGGGTCACCTGAGCCAGCAGTAACCAGCATTATTAAAAAAGTTCTAAGCCTAATAAGTAGAGAAGGTGCCTGCCTCCTGAACCCAAACTGGGAGATAATTCCACAGCAGAGGAGCCTGAAAGTGAAGACTCTGCCTAACAATTTGCTTTTAGAAACTGTAGGATCTACAAGTAAACCTGCAGTCTGAAAGCACAGAGCTCTCTTGGGATAATACAGTGGTAGAACATCTGTGGGTTACAATGGAGCTTGGTCGTTAGGGGCTTTTTATATGAGGATAAGGATTTCAAATTCTATTCCTGATTTGACAGGGAGCCAGTGAACAGAAGCTAATGTGGGTGATTCTCCCATTGGTTTGTGTTTTTCAGAGTGATATTCAACCTAGAAGTAACAAATGACTAGTTGTTCAGCGTCACTCTGAGATGGGATGTTCCTAATTTTGACAATATTGCGCAGGTGAAAGAAGGCCGCCCCAGAGACTTGTTTCATTTGTGTTAAAGGACATATTCTGGTCAAACAGAACTCCAAGGTTCCTCACAGCTGTATTGGAGGACAAGGTAATGATACCCAGAGGAACTGGTCAGTGTGTTTCTGCTTTGCTTTCATGCTTGGAGGATGAGTAACTGATTAGCATCATCTGGCTTCATAGATAAATATAACTAGGTGTCATCTGCATAGCAAGTTAGTTCAGTTTACTTGTTTTTTGTATGATTTATATGAGACTATCAATATCTGTGCAACTACAGTAGCTATTCTTAAGTAAGATACAAGAAAAATGCCACTTATCCATTTCAGTGTCTATAAACTGATGTTAACAGGATGTGTACATTTCGCCTGAGACATGTAGCTTTAGGCTATTTTACAAGGTTGTTCAAAAACAACTTGGGAAATAGTCTATAGTTTTCACTCCACAGAGTTAACATTAGTTAATTGGGAAGCTTAATAGCTCCCTCGTTAAAATGTTAGGTTTCTGGCAAACAGTTAACATTTGGCAACATCATATTTTCATATAAACTTCTGGTGGACTCCTGGCAAATGTTGTGGAAAACTTTGCAGCAGTACAGGGTGGAGGTCACAGAGAGACAGATAAACATTCATGCTCACATTTACACCAATGGCCAGTGTGGAATCACCATTTAATCTATTATACATGTCTTTGGACTTGGAGGAAGCAGGAGGAAAACCCACAAAGGCACAAGACGAACAACTGAGCGGCACATTCATATCCACAACCCTCTTGTTGTGAGGCAACAGGGCAAACCACTGCACTACCATAGAAATCTTTAAATGCTACAAAAACTACATAAAATATGAAATTGCAGGGAAAATTGTGACAACATTGCTACAACTACAACTGTATGCTAGAAACCATTACTACCAGAAAGGCTTTTTTTATTGCAAACATAAACTGTTTGCCACTAATTGCAAACATGTTGCCAGGAGAAGTTTAGCCCTGTGGCAAACTGTGGTGGCAAACCAGTAGTGAAGGTGTGGATTTCAGGCGGGACACAAGGGATACATCCCCCTCAATATTTAGAACGTATTATTTTCTACTCCAAAACAAACTAAATATGAAATAAGCGGAAAAAAAATCTATATAATGGTTACTCAAGAATGCCTCCAGCAGGAGTGTGCCGTGTTTTTTCAGCATATCAAACATACTGTATGTTCTGAATGTAGAGAAAGTTTTGAGCAAGAGCAGAAATCTTGCTGTTGAGGGGTTTACGAATTCATTAAAATGACTGTGTTTATGTGAAAAGGTGCACATGTACATTTAAAGAGGTCACCTCCCAAAACACAAGATTCAAAAGAGGACAGAATATGCAGATGTCTCTGGATCTGCACTTTCTGATCTGCAGCCGCTGGCCTCACTGCTGTCCTGCCATCCCCACCTGCTGTCCTTCCATCCCCACCTCAACCTCTCCTGCTATCCCTTCCCCCCTCATCCCCACTCCCAACCCAACCGGTCGAGGCAGATGGCCGCCTTCCCTGAGCCTGGTTCTGTCGGAGTTATTTTTTTTTGCCCCCCCCTATCCTAGGGTTTTTTTTTGGTTCCTTCCCACCGTCACTGACTGCTTGCTCATAGGGAATCAAAAAGCAACTTTGGATTGTTGGGTTTTCTGTTTTCTGTTCTTCCTTACTATGTTAAGCGCTATGAGATGACATATGTTGTAAATATGCGCTATATGAATAAAATTGAATTGAATTGAAATGTCCTATTTCTCCTTATAAAATCATATGTATAAAGATTTCTTAGGATGGAAGGAAAACCAGCAAAAACACATTTAAAGAGGGCCCATTTTCTGAAGAACCTTGTTGATTCCATAACTCGTTCCATGTGTGATGGTAATTTCCACATCCTTTTGAGTGGAAGTTTACTTACGAGACGTTCATTTGATCTTTTGCAAGTACATATGCAGGACATGATACCGGCAGGCTAATACATGTACCAAGGTCTGTATGAAACAGTTCAATTCAAATATGGAGATTCAGTTGATTATAATACTACAATGTGGCCAAGCTATTCCCCTGGAGGTTTTCATCTTTAATAGAAAGTTAAACAGCCCAAAAATTTTTGTTAGAGGAAGAATGTATCCTGTTTCCAAGCGATAATGCAAGTTTAAATACATCGTTTTAAAGTTAGCCCAGTGTCATTTTTCCCCCCTTTCGCTGGCATAGTATCAGACAGAGCCAAGAGAAAAATATATACATGGAAAAAATCAAAGGATAGAAACCACGGGGGCCAAGACATGCTGTGCCAAAAGAGAGATAAGGTGCAAGGTAGGGGAAGAGAAAAATGTTTCTCCGGATGCAAAGAGGAGGAAGTATCTATAGGGCCTTGTGGGTACGTACCAGGGAAAGCAGGGGTGGTCTGTCCGAGAGGGGTAAAGGGGGTTTGCTGCATAGCCAACTGGTGGAGCTTGGTCAACTGCTGAAGGGTTAGGAGGGAAAGTAGAACTAAGAGGTTACTGTTACACAGGACACACCAAGAAATGAAGCCAACCAAAACTAGAGTGAAGAAACGGTGAGGAGAAGGAGGCCATGACACAGGGTGGTGGAGGACAAAAAGTAGGAGAAAAAGAGATACAGAGAGAGGGTGACTGTCTGTCATGGAAGTGAACTGCTACATAATTTGATTCATTTTTTTTCCCTTCTCTACCTGTCTCCTTTTTTAATTTCACACGCTCCAATGTAATTTTTAAACGATGGATCCACTGGTGAGCACATCGACATTAAATGCAGGAAATCATCTAATTTGGTCTCTCAATTACCGCATGCCTCTAGTTGGCACTTCTGACTCACACTCGGTGAACCTTTAGTTTTACATGCCTGTCAGAGCCGCCGCTCTCCCCCCCAACATGGTCACAGGATGTCCATCCCTTGCTGTATATCATTTCCATCAGGAATGAGGGAAGACGGATGCTTTAAAGGCGTCTTCTCCTTTTAAGAGGAGTTTTAATGAGGGTGGAAGAGGGTGTCAAGCCTGTACTTGAGTGATTGTACCGTCAACCACCACCTCCACTGGCATCAATCACTGCCCAACTTTGAATTAGTGGATCTGACACGAGGTAGCTCCTGAGATGCTCTTACGACAAGGACAGATGAAGGCAGATTATTAATGGAGACTATATGGTCCACTGGAATTAAAGGGGTGTCTACATCAAAACCTGCCATTACTGTCTTTGCCTTTATCATTAGCACCAGGAGTCACTGTTTGTTATCGACCAGATCTTTCCGGTGGCTGGGCTGCAGTATGACCTTTAACTATAGACAGACAGTGATTTTGGAAGTGCTAGTACTGTATGACTTCCCTCTAAATCACTTTCAAGCAGTGGATGTGTCTGTGCAATAAAATATCTGCTGTTAATATAACTCAGAGACAAGTGTAGCTATTCATTAAATGAAAAGGAGACTAAGAACTCACATCTGGGTGTGGTATGGCGTACTGTCCCTGAATTGTGTAGGCCTGAAAAGAGGAAAAAAGATGAGAGGGAACATATTTTACCATCAAGAGGAAAAACAAATCAAATGAAAAACAAATCAGCTTTGACAGTTTAAGTTCTGTACAAACTCTGTCCGTATTTAGCTCAAATAACTATTCAAATACGCTGATTGGAAATTCATTGTGATTCTCAGCAGTGGTAGTGGCATTAAGTGATATTACAGTGAATGATACACTTAATCATGTGCATTATCAGCATGTTCAAAGCAGTAACTGAAAGAGCATGTCATATGTAGATGAATATGAAGTCCAATGAGACCTTGTGCAGAGTCTTAGAAATACAAAAAGGACCGCTTTAATGACAGGTAAGAAATGTTGGGCTACTTCATGTTCCACACTACATCAGTACACAGCACAGGACTCATAAAGGTTCATCTTAAGGTCATAAATTCAACTCTACAGACAAAAAAGCTGCCTCAGGAGAATAATTAAATCCTGACTAGACTGTGAAAATTAAAGTTAAACATAGCATATCATGTGTGCATGCATCATATTTAAATTCCAAATAACTGGCATGGACACAATAACAGAGACAATCCACTGGGACAGCATCAGAAACTACATCTTAAAAAACTGTAATTGATATTGTATAAAAGCCTTGGACAATGTATGCAAGGCTTTTGTACTGGATTGTACTATATTGTGAGCCCTGTCTCCCAAAAATGATGTTTCTATACAACCAAACTGCATTCTCAGTTACATTTTAATGGAAATGTGTTTTTAGATTAGTTTTTGTGTGTGACATATCATAAATACATTTCTAATCAACATATCTTTGCCAATAACTTTATTATCAACTGATTATATATTAGATAGATCAGGACTTCCAGAAAATAGAGGAGAGGCTTCAAACATGTTGTGCAGGGTCATATTTTAATCCAAACCATGATATTTTCCAAAACCTAACAAGGTAGTTTTCCTTACCAAACAGAGACTGCAATGAAACTTATGTCTAAAAATGATGGTT
Source organism: Chromis chromis (assembly GCA_900302755.1). NCBI lineage: Eukaryota > Metazoa > Chordata > Actinopteri > Pomacentridae > Chromis > Chromis chromis. The sequence goes on from OMNN01021667.1 coordinate 11,733, forward strand.
CCATGGTGGAAAAGAACAACAGTCTCCTTGGTGAAAGTCCTGTCACCACCCCTCCAACCTCCTAACATCGACTTTGTGGATTGTTGTAATTGGAAACATTTCCTGCTATGTCGTACTGTAATCTTATTAGAAGGAATATGTTTCTTTCAAAATACGATTAAGAATAAAGCTTATCTGGAAAGGAACCTCATTTTGGTGATACAAGGTTGATATCGCTCAGGTGCTTGTCTGTTTCTCTCATACCTGTGTTGTTTACTCTTCAAAATGTTCCAAAACAGGCTTTTGTAGTATGTTGTCTAAAGGCTCTGATTGTGTTTCATTGATTGCACAATGGGTCTGATTTCTGGACAAAAGAAAAGCTCCCAAATCTGAGTCATTACAAGTGTGCTGTTTTTCTCAAATCTAACTCTTTTGTTTGCTAAATTTTCAAATGCATTCAGCAGATTTTATCCAAAATCTGCAACTAAGTCATCCACATTAGCTGGACAGACATTAGTATTCACCCAGCATCCTTGCTGACATAAATGTCATTGTTGCTGAATCAAACATTATGGTGTAGCTGCCTCCCTCTCTTTCCTGTGTGAGCACATTCCACTCAACCAACAATGACCGTTGGTCGGAGACAATGAGACACAAATTAAACAAACTACGGCTGACCTTCCAAAGACATCTTAGTGGCAATATATTGCATTATTTGTGCCATTGCAGCTGACAGTAAACAGTCATCAGTTGCACGACCGCATGAGGTCACACAGAGATTCATTTCAGTGTTTAAACATACAACTAATGCTGTAATCTCTCTAATGTGGAAGGTCAATCTTCTGTCCAAAAATTGTAAGTAAAAAAAGTAATTGAGAGAAAACAGCGAATATGCTTTGAGGGAAACACAATTGTAACCACATTCTATCTTCTAATATCACTATATGTATTAAGCAAGTGGCAAATACAATGATTTTTAACATATCAGTGACATGATCACTGACAGTGTAGTTTCTCCACCAAAATATCCCATATTTCAAGATAAATGCAACTTGTAATGACTACAGCAGTATTTAAATTTTCATGGTTCTGGTGAGGCAGAGACCGCACTTGGTTGAAGTTGGGGAACGTTAGTAGTCTGGTTTAAGATCACTGAGATACAATATGTTTCCATCTATCCATTAGCTACCACTCTCTTTTTCCTATAGAGGGTCGCAGGGAGCTGGAGGCTGTACCAGCTGACATTCTGTGAAAGGCAGGTTACACCATGGACAGATTGCCAGTTCATCACAGGACTAACACAAAGTCAAGTCGCAGGCAACCATGCAGGCTCACACTCACACATAGGGCACATTTTCAATAATTTAGCCTACCATGCATAAATATTTACCATAATCCTTACCTAACCTCAGCCAAAGTACTTTCTTGTCTAAACCTAACCACAGATAGGCTGCAAGTGTGAACTTCAATATCAGGTCTAAGATGTCGAATGCTTTGTCAGTCATTTGTCCATCTGCCGATTTCATTAATGTTGCACTTTAGTAATTGAATCAAAAATAAAAAAGACACATAATCCAATCTGAATCTAATTAATTATGTTGCTCCTAAATGTCACTAGGGAAACAATTTAGTTATGTGGAAAAGTAATTTCTAGGAGACAGGGTGGAAAAGTGTACAATAAAAATATGAAAGCCAAAAAGGCTTGCAGTAAGAGGCAGTGGCTGATGCTGCATTAAGTAAGTCACAAGTTGGCTGTAGGCACAAAGTAATGAGTTAAAGCTACCTCAGCGCTTACCTGGCCACCAGAAAAAATGACTGGGGTGGAGGCGGGCTTTGGGCGATAAGGGATAGTGGCACCTTTTGGTGGGGACTAGGAGAAAGGCAAGAGAAAGACGAGGCAGAGTCAGTCTGAGACAAATTACTTTATCTGAAAAAAAAAAAAAAAGCTCATTTAAGAGCACCACTCTCATGTCTGCACCTTAAAATACTGATCAGCTGTAACTGTAAAATCACTTGATAATACTGTGAAGGTGACCCTCTTGCTGTCAAAACAGCTCTGATCAATCAAAGATTTGACACCTGACCTCTGGAGGTGTCCTGTGGTGTCTGGCACCTGGACATTGACAGCAGATGCTTTGGTGAGTTGTAGTCAAGCAGCAACCTCTGGGCCTGAGTACTGATGAGCCAATGAAAGTGACAAAAACTGCAGTTCCTCAAATGGCCACTTGATGCTGGCTCCAAAAGCAAGTCAATCCCTATAGACCCAATGTTAAAATGCTCAACTTTACAGCAGAAATAAAGATATTTATAGACTGCTACAAAAAACGGTTTTGGTGTTAGTAGCCAATTTACAGATTTGGGACAACTTTGCAAGGGTTTGCAGTTTATATAACTCATCTGTTTAACTGTAATAATGCTTAAAATTATGCATAATTAGAGGGGTGGCAGCTTTAAATGTCAGGTGGGTCCTGTCATAGGACAGGCAGCCCATGGCCTAGAGATGTTTGCATGGCTCCACTCATGCTCCACCTCATTGCTCATTTTTGGATTAGCTGGAAGTCAACAGGAATCAGGTACGGCCAAGATGGCGATGAGCAGAGCCACGACACTGAGAATTTTTTTTAAAAGCTGTTCAGGAGACCTACAGTCAATGGTTGCAGGGTGAGGCCTCCATGGGTCAGGCTTGCTCCAGTGCATCCTATGAATGCTCAGACAGTAGGGTGACCATATTTTGATTGGCAAAAACCAGGACACTCGGCCCGGCAATGACATAGGGCTGAATCCGAATAGCAATTTGTGTTGTCCGGATATTTGGTCGGTCAGCGTGGGGAGGGGCGGTGTTCTGTTTACCAACACGGGCGGAGTGTAGCGTGACATCGGAGTTCATAGGTCCACGTCCTGGAGCCTCAGAGGCGCTTGGTTACAATCGGCAGCACCCGGTGGCGCCCAGCGGGGACGCGCACGATTGAAATCAATGAAAATCAGGACATTTTCATAATTTTATAAAAAAAAAGGACGGACGGCCAGGACAGGACGTGAAAACAGGACATGTCCTGGGAAAACAGGACGTTTGGTCACCCTATCAGACAGGATGCAATCTGGGTGTGTGTGCTTGGTCTGCAAAAATATTTTACTTCGTGGTACATGTCAAAGTAACATGCACATGAATGCCAGCACCCAAGGTTTCCCAGCAGAACATTGTTCTATAAGGAGATGGAGATGTTGTATACTTGTCTTGCCTGTCAGTTAAATTAATATTGTGGCTGACTGGTGTATATTAGCTTAGCTAATAAAGAGTGGAAAGAAAAGCAGCTACCCTGGATCTATCCAAACTACCAGCACCTCTAGAGTTAGATGACAATATCAATATCACCTTCAAATACACTCATAAAAATGAAGCTACAGTTAGCAGGCAATTAGCTTGGCTTGGCTACAGACAGGAGAAGACTAGAAATAAGATGCATCAGCTAGCCTGCTTCAGTCTGGAGGAAAAAATATCCACTATAGCGGCATCTCTAGTGCCAAGAGTTAAGTGAGAAAATCAACCCCTCTCAGATGTGTCAAAATCTGGACCTGCAGTCAGCAGCTAATTAGCTTAGCTTAGCTTAGCATAAGGATGAGATGTCGATTGGTATCAGTTAGCCTGGCTCTGTCCAAACACATGCTAAATGTCTTATATTTCTCTTATCCTTTGAATCTTCCAGACCAAGAAGCCCAAAAATTATTCTAGCATGTAATGCCCAGTAAAAACCAAAGTCTATTATTTCAACATATTTTTCATGGATCAAACGAACAAGACATACAGTGCTGATTTGTGAAGTTTGGAGGTGCTGTTAGGTTAACTTTGTTACCTCCCTACAGAATCAGCAACGCTGCTTTCACCTATTTCAAGGCTTTATACCCTGTTATGCTAAGTGGATGCTGGTTGTAGCTCTGCTTCATAATGGACAGATGTGAGAGTATTGATGTTCTCAAATAAGTCTCCACAAAAGAGCAAAATAATATATTTCCAGTAATGTCAAACTATTTCTGAAATACATACACCCTGTTTTCCCATGTGGTGTATTATTGTGTGTAACATAATGCATGTGAAGCAAGGCACTGATTGTAAAACACATGTCCAGTAATCTTTAGTATTCATTGATTCAGTTGGCAATTCACATATTCATACTCTGTAATCACATTTCTCAAGGTGCCATACTCCCTCAGGCTGTCCTACCACACTAACAGCCGAAAAATCATTCTGAGGCAATATTGTGTCTTACTGTGAGAAATGTTATAATTTGCCGGCAGGTTGTGAAAACAACTGGAATATGTTGTTCATGAACAGAAAAAGGAGTCATGAAGCTCAAATGTATTAGCAGTCTCTATTCATGGAGATTAGAAATATACAAAGACCTAGCATGTGTGGTCTAACTGAATGCATCGCCACGTGTCCTGTCAGCAGGGAGGTGGTTTCAATGAGAGGGCCGGGGAGTTCCAGTTTGCGAGCATAGACTTATCGATTCATTCTGCGCTGCAGCAACAAGGCTATTCAAGACAGTGGAGTGAGCTTAATCAAATTTCCTCTGTAGCTGCTGTGCTGTAGTGGGAGGAGTATCCACTTAGGTATATGCCCCAATAGAACATCTAGTACAATCTTCAGACACAGCAATGGTGTTCTTAATGTTACTGACAGTAATGATAACAGGGTTTTCCTAACAGTTCAGTTAGTTTCTTAGTTACAAAAATGATGTGGTAATTACAGATTGCTTCCTCTAAATTGCATTAATACATAATACAACTGCAACAGAATGGAAAGCATAGAAGCACAAATTGCCCTTTCAGTGCCTCAGTTATGCAGGCAGATTGTTTGTCAAGTTGACATTTATGGACAACAGTTGCCAGGTGATTTTGACCATTCAAAAATCAATTCCTGAGAAAATGTTTTCTACAACCACAGGCACTGACTTTAAGTATTGTACTGAAGGAGACGCTGTTCATGTCTGCCAGAAATGCTCAATCTGTTTAATACAGTTTTCCTCTAAGCCCTGCTAATTTAGCCTCTCTAATTTAATTTTTAAATTAAAATCCTCACATACGTTACCTCCAGCATGACCACACAGATTTGTTTTACACACTGGATGATGGCTTCAGGGGTCCCAGAGATTGTCACTGCACGTTCTGTGGAGTTGGGCAGCATGTCCCCCGCCACCTGAACCTGGGCCCCTGTGGACTGGAGTAGAGTAAGGGACTTTGAGGGACTTGCATGTTGACAGGATATGATTGGTACACATACAGGCTGTGCTGTGCATCGCTCTCAAGAGAACAGACACTCACTTCTGCAAGGAAATTGAAACTGAACAGAATTTATCAGCCTTGTCATCCCACTCTTCCATGTGCTGGCTGTATAACATACCCTACCCCTGTGTGACCACCTTCATATTTAAGATGTTTATCTCGGCCTCTTTTCTGATATTAGCGTCTGCTGTGACGTAGCCATCTGGAGGCACAACATGTTGCTTTTGGCTGTACATCTTCTGCTACATGTTTTCCTGCTTCCATTTGGTGGCATCAACCTGAAGGCAGCGTCAAAGCACTCCCCCACTTTTCAGATAGTGGAGCTTTTACACAGTTTGCTCACAGTGGTTATTAGACGATAACAAATGTCACTGGCTACCCTGTGCTGTCACTTAGCCTCTTTAAAGCCTTGTTGATTATTTTTCGTCACACTGGCAGTGTGGCTCAAGGGATAGGTAGTGTTGGATGGTGGTTCCACCACTTTGATGCAGTTAAAATAGCTCGACAGTTATGGGACTGCTTTGCATCAAACTTTCAACAAACATTAATGACTCCCGGTAGATGAATCATACTGACTTTGTTGATCCCCTGTCATTGCCTCTAGCCCTACCAAGAGGTTGACATTACTGTTGTTCAGAGACATGTCTCTGAACTTTTAGATGGATTGCTACAAACTTTGTACAAACGGGGTGCCATGGTAGCCTTATTCTTAAAGCACATTACCAAACAACTGCAACATCACAGTTTGGCTTTTGGCTGGTTGGACCTTTGTTGCATGTCCTATCCTCTCTCTTCCTGGCAAAAATGACATTCCTTTACACCTAAACTGCAATCTCAATTATGTTTCAAAGGTTTGTATTTTTGTGCCAAATTACATTTAGTTAGGACGTATCAAAAATACACTTTAAATCCACATATCTTTGCTGTTTATTTTATTGCCTTCCTATCGCTTCTTTTCAGGCAACCAATCTTATATTAGCTGTTGTAGGACTTATCACCATGGCAGCCTATAAAATGGAGAAGAAGTGTATTTTAATCCAAAGCTTGACATTTTCCTAAACCTAGCAAAGTAATGTTGATGCCTATGCTTTACCAATCGTCGAACATATAGCTATAGTTGTGAAAGTGTCAACCAAAGTGTGATATTTTGGAGAGAAAATGTGTGTCTTTTAAAACGTAAATGACAATTTAGTTTAGTTGTATAGGAACATCATTTGTAGGAAACAGGGTTGCTCTTCCTGGACTTTCTGTAATAGTTTTTTAAAATGAATACTTATGCCCACAATGCCTGCAGGGTGAATAAACAGCTGGCCCCGAAGGTTCAAAGGTGTTCAAAGTTTCTTAAATCCCTGACCACAATCTGTATCACAGCGGGGTGTGGTTAGATACAGTCTGGTGACACCCAGTTGTGATGTAGCACTGTGCTTTATTGCCACCTTACATCACTACACTGCTTAAGACGGCAGTGAAATTATAATTATGAGACTCTCATGTTTTTTTTTAATGATTAGTGTCAGCATGTGACATTAGCATTTACGTCACGGCACAATCATTCAGCCCCACAGAGCTTCTAGATTATAATCTATATATGAGGGCAACCTTATCTATGTATAGATTCCCATCATGTTTTGTGCCACCTCAGGCTTTGAATCCTTTCACCACAGGGATCTGCTGATGTCACCTTAAGCCTGTAGACTGCATTACCAATATTACACAGTATAGCCTTACGTCATTCGTATGAGTGACACCATTAATGCCACTGATGCAGCAGTGTGCGTCCATCCTATCGGACTAAACAATCATGTAAAAAGTTGAATGGGAAACTCTGATACAGTGATGTAAACAAACATTACATTTAGATAGAAATACAATAATTTAATTAAAGCTGCAAGCAGCGTCTGACGGGCCCTCGCATCCCAACGCATGTCGGGAGGTGGCGCACGTCGAGGTGTTGTGCATGTCGGCGTGTGGTCTACAGGTGTACCAAATCCATGCACTTAAATCAGTTCATCTTGGCCTGCTCTACATGTGTACCAGATTTCATGTTTGTACGATGAAGCAGTGATTTTATATGAGTATTTGAATATTTCTAGGGGGCGCTGTGGAGTCGTTGGGAAAGTCCAAGTACATAAATCTGTTAGTCTCAGCCTGCTGTACCTGTGTACCAGATTTCATGTTTGTATGACAAAGCAGTGATTTATGAGTTTTGGAAAATTCCTAGGTGGCGCTGTGGAGCCATTTTCAATTTCCATGTAATTAAATCTGTTCATCTTTGCCTGCTCTACATGTGTACCAAATTGCATGTTTGTACGATGAAGCAGTGATTTTATATGAGTATTTGAATATTTCTAGGGGGCGCTGTGGAGCCGTTGGGAATGTCCAGGT
>OMNN01021671.1:3914-28146 GCA_900302755.1 Chromis chromis
AGGTGTAGAACCTAGCTAAGGTTAAAAAGGTGCTATATAAGGTCAAGCTATCTCCAATAATATCAGATGCAGCTAATAAAAACTTCCCAGAAACCCAAAATGAAGCTTGTATGGTTAATGTGCAAAGATGACTGGAGTATGTGGTTGATAGGACTTCTCTGGTGAAGTTGCAAGAGTTGAACTTAATATTGTGATTCAGAAACTTTGGTTGTTGGTAAAACGATAGGCAGGCTACACCTGTTATTATTATGAGGTGTCTGACTATCAACAAGCTGTATCACCTGCAGGTTGAACAGTTCAACTACAAAACTGAATCTCTGAGTTTTCTTTTAGTTTAAATAACTTTAGATCATAATACATGTTAAAATCTAAACATAATGAGATTTAAAATGATTTGGATGTGATAAATGGTTTCAGTACGGGATGCAGATTCCATAAAATGTTCCTGGACCCCGGCCCCAGGTGTTTCTGGGTCTGACACTCGTCAGTGTTACGGGTGTCAGTGCAGTAACTTGTCAGTGTTTGTGTGTAAAACAGCTGCAGTGAAGCTGGAATGTTCTTCAAGCTGATACAAGAAAAGCTGAAGGAGTCGAACAGCGAAGAGAGAAGGAGAGCGACACTCTGACAGCTGACAGACGCCACACACGTTAACGAGGAATAGTGCTAACTAATAACTCTCTCTCTCTCACAACATTCACTCTCTTTTTTTCTGTCTTACACTAGAATTACCAACTAGGCAAAGAGGAAAACTGTCTGACGTTTACTCAGTATAGTTTGGATCTACATATTCTGAGTAACTGCAAATTAGTTGGAAATGTGCATCACTGAAGTACAATATTGTGACTTCCTCCTTGATGTGGTCTTGTCTTGTTGAGAAACTGTCAAAGTCTAGTTTTAGGACCTGTATTATGCTTTATATTTGTTGCAAAGTTTGTTTTATTAAATCACTTGTATATTTAACACAAATCAAAAACCTCAGGCAAGGGTTTTGTCATAGGAGAACTGTGGACTAATTAACCAATCAACATATCATTTCAGCTTGACTGGTTGTTGTCTGGGTGAATAAGGAAACTGACATGTTTTTGCCGTGGGGCCCCTTGAGGGGGCTGATTTGGCCATTGTTCTTACACACCTTGTGAACCATAAAGCCTCTCAGACAGCCATTCAGATCACACAGGTCTTGTACTCTCTACAGGATGTGACCTTGTAAAGTGTCAAATAACAATAATCATCCAAAGCCCCTAATTTCACCGAGAGTCAATACATTTTCTAAGATCTCTTCAGTTTGTCATGAATGTAGAAGATAAAATCATTGCTCACATTGAAGAAGGCACGAGAACACCTTTAGCTTTATCACAAGGATGACCGAATACTTGTTTAATTTCCAATGTCACTTTAACTGTGAACCCTTTGGTTTAATAAACACTATTAAGCCAACAGGCATTTATTGTATTTTATGTATCAGCCAGCCTGGTGACGACACATCAGAGGCATTAAAGAAACAGTTTGACATTTTTGGAAAATGCACTTTTTTTGCTTCCTTCTCAATAATTAGTTGAGAAAATCAATGTCACTTTCATGTGTAGACAATAAATGAAACAAACAAACAAGATATAACATGTCAATTAATGAGCTTCAGATGTGTTGGTAGGCAGATTCACACCTTTAGCGTGTTTCCAGTATTCGTACTAAAGTACTATAAGAAATATTCAACAAAATCTTGAACTATACCTTTAAGAAACCTTCAATCTAAGTCAGCTACTGAAGCAAGTGTAAATTTAATCAAAATAGGGGATTAGTGTGAGGTGAATGGCAGCCTAGAAACAAACACAAGGGGTCATGCACTAACCTGCATCCTATTTGTTATTGATTGACACATTTAATAAAAGTGAAATTACGTCTTTACCCTGAAGATTACAAACATGTAAAAGATGATTGAGAATATGGTGTGTGAATCTGTATGCATGTAATGTAATGGTTTAACCCCACCAACCTGCAAGAAATGCTGTGATGTGACAAAATGAATGAAAACATATCAGCTAAAACCTTCAAAAACTTTAATGAAGCTTAATTGTGTTTTGCAACCATTTTGCCGCCCTGAAAGTGATTTGAAAACAGCAATATTTGATTAGAGTCGAGTCATTCTGACATGACTATGATAAATAAGAAGTTTACATTACATATTGTTGTGTTACTCGGCTCATAGAAATATAAAACTAATTAATTAATACGTATATAACAAGCATCACTGATTCATTTTGCATCTGTATATATACACAGTAAGTACCATAGGCCTATATATTGAATAAACCTGTGTCTACCTGTCCAGCCAGGCCAGCAGGCTCTTGGCGGCTCCGATCAGCTCGACCACGGCGGTCAGGAATTCGTTGGAGGGCTGATGGAAGTTTTTGTTGTGGTAGGCGGGGTTTTTCCTGCGCTGTGACACGGCGCTGCTCAAGTGGTGGTGCGCCACTCTCATCTTTCCCACCAGAGTCTTCAGGTTGTCCGACTCCACACCATAGTTCTGTTAAAGAGATCAAACTTTAAAGACTTGATCACAATACAGTTGTTTCTCAGTCCAGTGGTTAGTGTGTTTTCTTTTCTGTTTGTCCTGAAAGGAATGAATATATTAAATCCAATTTCATTCCACAACTTATAAATCTGCCATCACAGGAAGCTCTTGCAGGTTAGTCTCCAAAAACTCTACACACCTCATTTCCCATAATGCAGCTCAAGTTTCTTTCCTCAGACTTTCCCTGCCTGATCAATGCCAAGTGTTTTCAGATTCTCCAATTAACTTTAGAAGACTTGTCAAAGTTGTGTTGTGAACGGAATTAGGGATGATGGGAGAGAATTTACAGATTCCCATGACCCCTGACCACACACACCCCGTCCCCCTGATGAAAACACAAAAAAACCCACGCACATTCCTACAAGCCACTCACCCTAGTGATGATCTGACTAAAAGAACACACACTTACGTCTGCTTCACTCAAACTAAACACAAACGGTGAGTTGGTGAGCCGACAGTTAACATGAACCACGATAAGCTGCATGATCAATATACATAAATGAATGTTTGATAATTACAATTTCATTAGCAGAAGCTTTTATCCAAAGTGACGTACATAAGTAGGCAGGGCAGCATTAAGGACCTTGCCTAAGTGTCCTCACTGGACACCTGCGCCCTGACTGGGATTTGAACCACCAATCTCCCATTCCAAGGTCTGGGATGTTGGTCACTGAGCTATCCAGCTGCTAATTACTTTTACTATGCTTACCATGGGGACTAATAGACAAAAATGAAAGTCACATGTAAATATAGAAGCTCCTGTACTACAACATCTGGTGTTTTCTTTAAGATCTACTGAATGTAATTAACTTATGAGTTAATAAATCAATCTTTTAAAATATTTCTGCACAATATTTGCAAACTTGACGGTAAAATTAGTTTTCATCCACACCTCCACAGATCTGAACAGGATCTATAATTTACTGTCTGTCAGCTGACGATGTGAACACGCTGGCTGGCCTGAGGCGACTCAGATGTTTGAGGCGTCATGACGCTCAGAGCCAACAAAAACATCTACACTGACATTCCACTTGCCGACGAACTGAACCGTAAAAAACACATATCCACCTTAACTAAGCCAGCACACCTGACCTAACATTTCAAATCAAAACATTCAAATCAGGGCAAAGAAGAACATGCAACCTGCAAGCAGAAGTTATGTCAATCAGAAGTGCGCTCAAGATAAAGTTCAGCCTTTGCCGGAGTGAAACAGGCAGCTAGGCTGTACTTTGATTCATCAAACATCCAAATAACCACTAAAATAGTAAAAAACCTACTGGACTGTGAAAATGGGAAAATACAGTAACTAAATGGAAACTCTTTTTCAAAACTTTTAAACTTGTACTCTTTACTGATCTACAATAAAATAAAACAATCCTTGTCATTCATATGATTATCTATTTACCTTTAAAAAGGATAACATGAAAGCAAGTAAATATATTTAAATAATAATAATAACTTTATTTGTATAGCGCCCTTCATACAAGGTTTGCAGCTCAAAGCGCTTTACAACAAGGAAACATCCACAATATTACAAGGTAACACTTAAAACATTAACAAGAAAGACTTATACGCCTTGCCTACAATACCACAAACGGCACCTACCTCTGCCTCACACCACTGCACCAAGAAAAGTGGGGTGGGGATACAGACCCTGGTTCGGGTAAGAGGTAGAAGTATAGAGGGTTCTAAAGGTGGAGGCCTAACCCACTGACTAGATTTAACTGCCTCGTCTGACATTTCCTTCACTATCCTCCTCAGATTCTGCCCCTAAGTCTGCACATCTAAGTAAGTCTAATGGCTAACGTAAAAAGATATGTCTTAAGCTTTCTTTTAAAAAGATCTAGTGAGTTGGCTTCCCTGATGTCTAGAGGTCATTCTCCGTAGGGCTGCAGCTACCATCATTTTTATAGAGTATTAATCCAACAATTAATTTCTCGATATCAGAAAACATTAAGAAACGTTGTTAACATTTCATTGCATCCAGACGTCTTGTTTTTAAGACAATAAATTGAATGAAAAAAGTATTTGTCATTTTTGTGCTTTGTTTCAAATGGCACGAATTTGCAGGCCATTTTACGGAGGCCAACACCGCTTCAGTGTATTCCAACTGAAACAACAGCACCTGTGGAATCTCTTTCAGGGCTGATGTTAGGGGAGAAATACATAGGTACCTCTGAGCAGCCATGAGACGCTGCTGTGTGGGAAGAAGACAACAAGCGCCATTTTCCCAACCTCTAAATGTTGATGGCAAACTAAGCATTGTTCTGTTTCATACATGCTCATAGAGGTGGACTTACATCAGGTAAATATTACTTGTTGTTCTTTTGACGCAGTCAGAGTTAAAGTCGTGCTTGAAGCTCTCAAATCCTGCACCACAAAGGAAACAGAAAGACTAAAAGGGCTGTTTATGAGGCTGTTCCTGTCAGTGTTTGTGCTCACAGTTCCGGCAGTGGAAAGCCACCTATTAACAAGCTTTTGCAAAGTACTGGCAAAGAGACATCATTGTGCATTTATTTCTCCTCTGTGGCAGTAAAAACAACACCAGGGCCCCCGGAAAACTGTGTTTAGAAAATATTTAGAGTATGTGCTCGTAGCTAGTTAATGCTCTCAGACTGTAAGTGTAATAATAATAAACTTGGAGTGTTTGGAAAGTTGAAGTGAGAACAGAAAAAGTCTCTCCTGTTCTGCTGAATAAGCCTTGGATGGAAAACTCATCATCTGACAGCGCAACAGTAACTGGAACAAAGCTGCAGTGGCTCTTCCTCTACAGGCTGTACAGTGTTTGAATGTGTGTGTGTGTCTGGGGAAGGGCGGGGGGTCTTTCTGACAGGTGGGAGGGGTCACATCTGTTTCCTGCTCCACACCAGAGACCAGTAAGCTCTGCCTCATGCTGCAAAAAATATCCACAACACATCACTTGACCTTCAATTCAGTGTTACAGGAAATCGCTCCCTGAAAAGCTCGAGCCACTGCTGATGTGCAGCGCTCTGATCGCGACTCTGCTTGGTTTGTTTCAGGGAAGGAAAGGATGTGGGTGGGACGCTGCTCTACTTTGGTAAATGGGCATTACTATTAAAATTAATTCAATGATATAACCCAGAGAGTAGGTAAGAGAGAAAAAACAAGATAGAAAGTAGGTAAGAGAGATATGAGCAGAAAGAGAGGAGAAAATGAAACACTCTTTCAATGACATATATAAATATTCACAATTGAAAATCAAAGAAGCAGGATAATGGAATTTTGATATCTGATATGGCAGTATTTTCCATCTCATGTTGGCCAACTGCTGATACTAATAGATGCACATATGTTTTCCATTTAATTGCAAAGAACATCTGGTCTCTCCTATAGTGGAATAACATATCATAATAGTGCAGCAGATAAAAGTGAAACTATCTTTCAAAATGTGATACAAGCATCAAACTTGGCACAAATACTCCTTGGGGGTTATGTTTTTGAAAAAATACGCTGGCCACCTGAAATTCAAGATTTCATTCTTTGCGTATAAATTGCCTATTTTACCACAGATTCTCACTATAGTAACCAATTTAGTTGATCTTGGTGTTAAAAAGTAGGTTCTCAAGTATGAGGAATCCAAAAATACAACTCTAAGATCTCTTTGGAGCTTCTTTCTACCATTTCTAGCCCAAAACAGTGAAAAATTAACAGGGAATACGGCATCTGCAATGATATGAAACAAAATCTTATTAAGAGTGATACATGTACATCTACAACACATATTCCTATTTAACCCTAACTCTAAGACCTACTGCACTACTACAGCATTATGTAGGTTAACCACAGTTCTGTAATTCTGATCCGAAGTCCCAAATAAGGTAGAAATCAGCTTTTTACCAGATTCTGCATAGTCTAAAATGTAGGATTAGCTACCAGAATCATCCATATCGGGCAAGTCTGTGTATATTTATTGCGAAAAGTAATATTTCGGTATTGATTATGGCGACCATCTTGAAAAAAATGGCAATTTCAGGTGACCAGCATGTTTTTTTCAAAAAAGGTAACCCCCAAGTTGGTGCTTGTATCACATTTTGAAGGATTCACCTGAAAAAATCATTTATCTGCTGAACTATAACATATTATTATTGTCTACTATTGTGATGACCCACTAGCAGGTGCAGCCATTCAATACAATGTGCAATGGCGGGCAAACCTACTTCAGCGTACAGTATATGTAAAACATCTCATATTGATTTGGATGTCATATTTTCAACAAAACTTTAAACTTTAAGCCTGACAGGAGTTCATACATACAGAAAATGTGTCTCTGATGCACTTAAAGTGGTCTTCCACCTACAGAAGACTTTGGTTATTCGATAATTCAGTCTCCATCCTCGATTGACAGATGATGTGGTAAATCATATGTGCATTAGGGCTCAAAAACCTAAACTTTATAAAGCATTGTCAACTCACACATGATGTTAACCTCACTCCTCTGATGGCTGTTCCTCTCTCCACCTACACACACACTGAGAGTACAGTTGGTTAAAGCTGATCTGCATTACTTCAAGATAATGTCACCATTTCTTTTCCAACAAGCTGGATCATACCGGAGAGAAACTTATCTTATACCATTAGCACATGTTTTTCTTAATGATTAATGGTTTGACATTTTTTGGCAAATGTCACAGTGCAGAGAAAATCCCACTGCATGTTACATCTTAAATAAATATCTGTCAATAAAAATGCTGGGCATAAATTCCCTGTTTCCAAAGCAATAGTTTCCTGATATTTGAAGTAGTCTATGATCCTTTAGGCAAATAAATATTAAAAGATCAGTTAATCATTCTAAAATAATTGTCATTATGTTAACAGATAATCAGGCTTTAACTACCCTAAAGTGAAGATGACACAGTCGATACAAGAATAAATAATAACCATGACTGTAACAGTAGTAGTAGTTATCGTGGTTGATAAATGTCTGTTGTGGTCTTTTGTTTTCACTGTTTGTCAGCTGGGACAGCAGAGTGTCAGTCTCCATTTAAAAAGGCTGCTGGATCCCATTCAGTTCAGTCACACCATTAAACCTCAGCACGGACTGTAAATCCTCCTTTTCACTGTGACACAGACAGTCAGGCCTCATAAACAGCTGACTGAGGGGCTCTGTGTGGGCTTCAAAACTTTAACTGGTTCAAACAAGAACCTTCCTGGTTGAAAGAAACATTTTGTTCACGTCATGGTTGGTTGCTGTTTTCAACAGTGGAACTTATAATAATCTTTAAAACCATATTTTACCTGTGTCACTGTGAGATGATAATGGCTGTTCTGGTTTTAATAACTAAAAGCTAAACAGATGAGACAGGTTGTGAAAGATGTATTTAAGGTTTTTGTTGCTTGAGCTTGAGCTTGATAAAACAAACTGTGATTAAGCTCAGAGAGAAATGTCGAGTGATTTTCAGGATGAATTAGTTTTAGTGTGATAAATGAAAGAAGCAAATAAAAAGGACAAATAACTTCTAAGAAGAAATCAATTTTTTCCAAAAACCTTTTGGAGCAACATTTTGTGCAGTGTACTGTAACAGTATGAAATGCAGCTCTACAGGCGTTTTGCCAGATCTGATAAAGATTTAACAGAGTGCATTTTATTTACACCAGCACATTCTCTGGCATCAGAGCCAGGCCCAGTATAAACCCCTGCTATCAGAGCGCATAACAGTAATGAAACAGCTTAATCGGATTGAAACACAAATTCAACAAATTAGCTCGTTTGGAACAGATGCAGGAGAGCTCCACCACACATGGCCAGAAAAGGAGGTTCTGCTTTCAAGAGAGATGCTCTTTGACATTGCATGCATCAGGTACTTTCCTCAGATCAACAACTATTATATTCAGATTCTGGTATTCCCCTGAAGATCACCATAATGTTCAGCAGCATCTCAAAATGTTTCTCTGCGCACCAAATAAGTAGAATATCCCTTTACTTTCTCTAAATGGTTTCTTTAACTCACTGCAACTTGACATCGTCAGTGTGTGAAGATGCTTGATGCAGCTGAATTTGTAACAGAATGCAGATGTGTGTGTTTTGAACAGGACTTAGAATAACTTCTGTCTACATCCCAGCACGTGGTGAACAGACCAGCGAGTCCCACCCAGAAAGCTTTGGCAGTTTGCCGGATCTTGACTCATGAGCATCATCAGCACAGTGAACGCCAGCGAAAGCACAATAAATTATGAATGAAAATAAAGGACAGTTACATTTAGCAGATGCTTTTATCCAAAGCGAAGTACATAGGTAGGTAGGCGGGGCAGCATTAAGGACCTTGCCTAAAGGTCCTTACATGATACCTGCACCCTGACCGGGATTTGAACCACCAATCTCCCATGCCAAGGTCTGGGGTGTTAGTCACTGAGCTATCCGGCTGCTGTAGTTGACTGGAAAAACACTGTGGGTCAACACTGTTCATGACAGGTTATTTATCTGTAAACAGTTTCATCAAGCATGATAACTCACTAGAGATGGCATCATCTGACTGTCTGTTAGCAGACAGGGTCAAACACAGCATTAAAAACCTTTGACTGGAGATTCCAACTAAGACAAAACAACCACAAAAACCACTGCAGTGATTATCACTGTGCAGCTGTGACCACTGTTGCAGAAAACACATGAAAAGCTCAACCCTTCATGGAGATTGCTGCAGTTTGCGTCAGAGATCGCAATCTGTCACATCAGTCGCAAGTGGGACTAATCTAAATTCACAGTTGTTAGATTCAGCACAGCTTATCAGGGATATCTTAATCTACCCATATCCATCCATCTGGGATCAGTGCCCTTAAATTAACTTATAAATTACAGAAACAAGACTCTTGCCTCATCAGACAGTGTTTAACACATCGAATTCAAGCCTTGAGACCTTTTTAATACCATGCATGACAAAATTTAATTCATTTTCCAGTCAAAGAAGGACAGAGCAACAGTAACTAGAACTAATTTAATATCACATTTTTGTCAGTAGTTCCCAGCTGTACACAACCTTAACTGCTTCTAACATAATACATCAATTAACATGACTTGGATAGAGATAAGCAGCAGTAAATAGATAACCACTTAAAAATAAGCAGTGGCACAAAAACACAATGAACAGCCTCCTGGATTCACAATGCAAAGTTTTACATTATGTCAAGTGACAGCCCCAACAACACACAATAAAACAGAGGTATAACTGACGTATACTGTTAAAGGCTATGGCAAACAGGGAAACTTATGAGCTTATGAGCTAATTTATCACACTACAAAAAGGTGCAAATCTGCCAAAAACAGCCTAAAAATTTGTTTATAAAAGTACTGAAGTATTAGGGGTGGGACAAAATATCGATACAGCGATATATCGTCGTCCCTCCTCGTGCGATATGAGTATCGATACGCTGGCGCCAAATATCAAGGCACTCTAATAAGGCACTCTAAACCCTGCCAGATTCCCCTGCCAGCTGCCATTTCCCCAGCGTCACTACTTAATGACTCTACATGGTGGCGTTTATCACATGAATGAGGGAGACTTGAGCGGAAATGAACTGGCCCAAGAAGAGTTTGTACAGGTATAATGGAGGACAGCAACGCTACTGTACGAGACGCCCCACCCGCCCCTTGCATTGCCAAAGCTTTATGAAACTGTGGTTCCAAAAGGTTGAACAAAATTATCCCAAACAATGGAGAGAGGACAGAAAAAGAACAGTAACAGAAGGGACAAAATCAGCTCTTTACTTTTTACACTAAAACATATTATGCTACTTCTACGCCATACCTACAGAAAACATGTTAATAACCTGTTGAAAAAAGAGGTGCAAACTAAGCAAAAGGGTTCAAAGGATTAACGTGTTTGAGCCACATTATAATGCTCTTCACATGTGCAAAACTATGTAGGTTACAAGTTGAAATCATGTGATTACTGACCAGTGCGCAGAGCAGATCGACGGCCTCCAGCACCAGCTCCTGGTGTCCAACCCGTGCCACGCCCAGAGAGAGCAGCTCCTGGTGGGACATCCTGAGCAGCTTCTCCCCATCCACCTGCTGCCGCTGGAAGGACGGGATGTACTGATGCAGGCTGTCGTCCAGACCTGACGGACAGACAAACAGGCAAGATACAGAGACAGTGAAGCAAATCTGTGCTTGTAACTGGATAGACTGTATATATGAATAAGCAATAAATTAATTTTTACAGAATACATTTCATTGATTAAATGGACCACTTTTCGTCAATTATTCTTAATACTTTGAGCTGTTCTCTCTTGGAGGAAGAGGAGGACACGTAGCACACATATGCGAGAGTAAATAATACCAAGAAAGAGTTCCTTTCATCAGCTGAGTTTCAGTGAAAGTCATCTCTGTTATGATCCATTCAAGTTTGACAGCAAACACAGCTGCTGAGTCAACACTCACTTATTGACTCTTCCTACTGATCCATCACTGTGACAGCCAGCAGCTCACACTGTGCTGCCACCTCACCACACCTCACCTTTGGGTTCAACAGACAGACAATCCTACTGTCCTGCACATAGACGGTCCCAGATTTGATCCCAAATCTCTTCCATTCATCAACATCAACTGTTCAGTTTCTAAATAACGGTTTAGTTCCTGCCCAATGTTGAAACCAAACTTCAGCTTCACTACATCAACCGTCAACTCCAATCAATTAACATCAAAAGCACCAGTGTTTGCATTTTTTTTTTCACTTTAATTAACCCATCCTGCAGGGCCAGCAGATAAGATCTGGACCGTCCCGGACCAGCAGGAACCCCCCCTTCAGTCCCCACGACCTCATGCAACCTTGAGCGAGACTCCGCCAGCTCCAGCGGCGCCACTCCATGCCCGATCCTGAACTACGACCTCTGACCTCTCCGTGAACAACAGCAGCGGTGGGGACGTGAGATAAAAGAGTTCTCACTGCTGGATCAATGGAACCATCATGTACCGTTTTCTTGTCCTGACACATGTCAGCACACAAAATGTTCCCCGCAGGTATTTCTGGGTTCGTTTGGTTCGCAAAGAGCTGAGAACAATGTGTGAAATTCATCAGTCACTGCAAAAATATTAAGCATTTTTTTCCCCATTTTTAATGATAGAGAGAGACCGGGTGAAAGGGGGTATAGAGAGTGACATCCAGCAAAGGGCCTTGAGCCGGACTCAAACTCATGACCGCTGCTGGCGACCTGCGCCCACATGGTAACACCTTAACTCAGCGAGCTATACGGCAGCCCTGGTATTACTTTTAACAAGTGTGTTGAGTTTGCAGTTGAAAGCATTAGTTAAAAGCCAAAGTGCTGCTAATTTACTCCTCTGACTTCTCAATGATGACTATTTGCTGGCTTTCTTTGTCTACTTCAATAGTTAATTAAATGTGTTTGAGTTTTGAAGCGATGATTAACCAAAACAGTCAACATCATCTCTATTTTCAGATAATATACAGATCAAACAAATGATATAGAAACTAATTAGCAGTTTATTTGATGATGAAAACAACTGTCCATTGCAGCCCTGCTTACATGTTGTTTTGTTTTGTTCACCTCATACTCAGTTTAAAGATGAAACTGCCTCAAATGGCAGTTAAAAGTAGATCATGGGCATTTAAACAGCAGCATAAAAGTTTAGAATTAACTGACACTCAAGGACTAACATTTCAGCTACAATAATATGCAATTAGTATTTGTACAAGCTGTATTATGTAAAGCAAGACAGCTGAGAGTTTAGAGTTGGACTCCCACTGTGTTATTCCAAACTAATAATACATGTTGGTCTGACAGAGCTTTAGCACACAAGCGGCCACCAAATGGCAGATGTTGCGAAGCACTTGGCGACAAGTCTGATCAGCAAGTGGCCAACAAAATGCCTGAGCTGGTGTGAACAGTGGAGAAGAAAACAACTGCCCCTGCATGTGGTCATTAAAGGGTCCCGCAGAAACTCTGACTCCTGTTTGTCTTCGGTCGGACACGCAGGACGACAGATGGCCGACACTCAGTCTGACAGCAGGGAGGAACATTCCTCCTTAACTGCTGATGTGAGAGCTCGGTGTTCACACTGGGATACACCAAGAATAACGCACTGTGAAAGTGAGCACACTTGTTTGTTTACGCATTTAAATTCCAAAGCAAAAATCAAAACCATCAACTAACTTTTGTATTTGACTTTGGACAGTTTAGTCGGTGATATCTCGTACAGGCATCATCATTTGATCTATCAGCTAGAGCCAGACTAAAACTGACTAACTGAGCCAATGGCAAAACATTCTGATACTTTTCAGGAAAACATGCAAAAAATGTTCAATTCTGGCTTCTCAAGCACGATACCGACCACGTCTGAAATGTGGTTTGTTAGTGGAACAAAACAAGACATTAGATAAGGTTAGGATGAAGTGGCTGTATTTCAGGGATGTTAAGGTTCAGAGTGTCTGGACTGGGCTAGGTATCACCGGACAGAGAACCCTACACTGGTGGGGGACACAGGGCCGTGAAATCCATCTTGCAACGGGAAACTCCTCACTGACCGCAGCCTCGACCAGGGGAGGCCTGCAGGCTTGGACGGGGACGGGGAGAGGCCCAGATGACCACAGACTAGCAAGCCTCAGGAGACACTTTGCACGGACTAACAGTGAAAACATGAAAAGTATTTAATTTATAAAGAACCAAAAATCTGCAACTAACAGAAGCTTGTTTCTTCAATTTAAAACAATTTCATTTAACTTTTAATTTAATTTTAAGTTTGGCATTATTAAACATGTATACATAGTGTTTTTTTAACATTTTAATTTCAATTAAAGAAATTGAACTTAAGTAAACTTGAGTGGGCGTATGCTCTAGTCGAGCTGCTGCAACAAACTTGTGATATAAATCAGAAAACATGATCTGCTCCGCAATCTTCCTGGAAAGATTACCTATTGCAAACTTTCATGATATTCCCCAACTTGCTGAGAAGTCCACTCAGAGCTTAGAACCCAGCCTCTAAAACTCCAGGATAAAAGATTTGATTGTGAAAATACTAACATACTTCAAACAAAATTCCTTCTGCTGTTTGTTGAAGCTGAGCAGCAGTTGACGAGAGTTTGTGGTCACCAGGAATGTGTCAGTGACAGCCTGGATCACATTACTGTCACCCGAGGAGGTCGATAATCTCTCCGCTGCACAGCAGGGTCGGCTAAATGTCACGCGACTGCCAAATCACCTGCTAATGAAAGCATGACAACACCAGGCCAAGCCTCTCTGAAAAGCACTGCTGAGAACCATCTTCTTAACAAGCAAATATGAGCTTCTGTTTAGCCTTTACATGTGATTTTTCCTTCAACACAACCAGAAACATCCTGGTCAGGGAGGGTAATATGGGTGTTTTACATTCAAATTCATCAGCTTCAAATGTTGGCTCAAATCATGCAAGACCATTTCATTATGACACTCTTCGAACACAGAGTGCATTCTCTACCGGGGGGATCTGTTTTCAATTTGGTCTAAAATATCATGTTAAAACTAAGATATAATTTACACTTTAAATATAACAAATATAAAAATAAAACCTCTTTGGGAGTCAACATTCAGCGCTGGATCCAATGTTCTCGTGAGAAATAAAATGTCATTAATATATGTGGCTGCCGAGACATTTTTCTCATTCCACATCTCGAGCTTTGCATTGTCGGGCTTTGCGCTCCACCCAAACTCTCGGAAACTTCTGGCAGACGGTGAAGATGGAGCAGGATCAGCACTCTGAAATACTGCTGAGCGGTTTGTGTGTTTGGATTCAGAGATGCTTCTCAAGCAGCATAAATAATGTAACATCATGAGCTGCAGCTGTTTTCAAAAATAATCACCCTTTTAGGATAGTATGAAGAGAAATATATTTTAATCAGACTTCATACTTACCGACTTACCATTATCGGCTGCAGATTGTTTTATGTTATTTCTGTCCTTTTGTCATCTTCACTTAATTCTGAATTATTTGAATCTAAAGGGCCCCAATCTCAGAAGAAGGTGAGATCAGATTTTGTCAGATATTTTACTAGTTTAAGATGTCTTATCCCCTCACTGTCAACTTGTCATTTATTTTTAGATTTATGTGAAGAATATAGACTTGTCAGATAGTGGACATGTTTCATGGCGTATCCTACAGCGAGATCAGGTTCAGATTGTGATGATAAAATATTCAGAGCTTGATCATGTTGTGAGGATTGACTTTCCAGACAGGTGAGAGGAAGGTGGATAGATATCCTGATGCTGGCAGCAGATCAGCTACTCACTGCTGCGTTGCACTTTATTCAGTTAAAGGTCCCAAGTGTACATCCTGATTCCAAAGTAAGCTTTACTGGATAACATTCAGTCTCAATACATCCTCACTTTCCTACTCTGTCAGTGGTACTCGGCTCCAAGCCCATGGGTTTCTACTGAGGACATACATCGATCAGGCACAACATTACAACCACCTGTATATTATGTAGGTCTCCCTCATGCCCCCAAAACAGCCCTGACCTGTCAAAACATGGACACGGGACTTATGTGGGTATTTACAGTATGTATAGATTACATTAGGATCACCACCTGTCCTTCCAAACTATTCAGACCTTTAAATTGTTATAAAATTACATCTAATCTTTTACACGTCAGCAGCAGCAGACGCATTCCTTAGTTTGGTTTTTGGTTTGTTATTTTAAGGGTAATTGTTAATTTAATCTGTTGAACCACATCCCAGCAGTCTCTGTTCTAACCTGGATATGAGCCCTTTGGTCTTAGTAACACAGTTAAAACGTTCTGTTTGTTGACAGAATAAACTTGACCCAACATGAAAGCATGTTGGAGACTGACCAAAGTGCACAGATACTCATAGCCCTGACAAACAAATTCTTGATTGTGTGAATCGTTCAATACACTTGTTCTGTTTTTGACAATGTCTGGAGCAAATCTTATAGTATTTATAAATCACTGTTCACACCATGCTTCTAGGAAACACGGTCATTTGTAAGAGCAGACTCTTAGATGAGCCTGTGGGGATGTTATTGCGTTTTTGCAGTGCACTTCTAGAGGCCCCATTTCCAGAGTTTACTTTGGACACAGCTGTAACAAAAGTTAATTTCTGTGTCCGTGGTCTCATCTCTGCACAGTCTTATATTTGCAGATGACTCTGGGCCCCTGTCCTCCTGCCCATCAGCTACTGGTGGGAAACTCTCTGTGTACCGACAGGCAGAAGCAGCAGCAGCTCAGGGTGGGAAACTTTTACTTATTACTGCAACGACAAAACCACAAGTTCACCTCCAAACCATGAGCCACTGTCACTGCTAAAGCTCAGCTGCCTGTTAAAATATCTGTGGCTGGAAAGAAAACAACCACAAAGTCAGCCAGTATTGATGTTATGTGTAAAAACTAACTGAGATATCCGATATCAGCTGTTATTCCAGCTGCTAAATAATCAATGTAAGCTGCACCATTAGCTCTACGATCGCCTGTTTATCAAAAAAAGGCATGTGTGTAGTAAAAAGATTAAACATAATTAAATTAGATTTTGTATTTGTATATCAATTCTGTCAATATTTTATGTTTTTAACAACATGGCCAAATGTATGTGGACACCCCTGTCCCATTAGCTCAGGTGAAGTCTTACTGTCACAGCATGCCATGATACTTTCGTCAGTTAGACCCATCTGTGAACTCAGCACCTCAACATTAATCTGGGATTTAGTCACATAGAGTTTTTTGTTGTTGTTGTTTTGAGAGTGCGACCTCTGTGGTTGGGATTTTTGAAATCTCTCAGATGTCTCCTGTTAGCCTAGAATGATTAAATGTTTTGCTGCTGTGAAACCTATATTTACATGTAATGCGTCCGTAGACCGTATTCTTCACTGGGGTACATGTGATGTGTAGACTGCAGTATTTGACCTTTCTGGGCAAACAGACAACTGTGGGATCACAAAAACACCTAACATGAAAATGCAAAGCAGCCAACTTCTAGATAACAGATAGAAAAATGTTTTATTTTTCACTCAAAGTGTTGTGAGGAGAATGCTATGTGACAGATTCACAGAGAACAAACAAATGCAACTTCCAACTTTGTGGTGACAGTTTTGGAAAGATCCTTTCCTCGTGCAAAACACACACAGCCAGACCCACACAGTAATGGTGTTCCCAGTTTGGTGTGGAAGGACTTGACACTCCTGCACAGACCTCTGACCTCAACCTCCTCCCCCCAACACCTTTCTGATGTTGCATAGGACGTGTCTGTGTCGACAGCTTTCCAAAACCAATGTTCACACCCACTTATAACTATAACTGACGGGCTATGCAGTGTGCTTCACTTTCTCGCTCTCTTTTTTCATTTACTAAACTATTTGTAGCATTTTATGTAAACAACTTCATGCAACACTATCAATGTCCCTCCACTCACTAATGATCTTGTGGCTGAAGCAAACCCCTGCAGCCAGGTTCAACATCTGGGGCAGAGCTTGAAAAGAGTGGAGGCTTTTAATAGCGTGTCGACACGCTTAACAACCACTTTTAGTTGTAATGTGCAGATGTCCACACACTTTTTGCTTTGTAGTGCATGTCTAGTTCCTGTTCTAATATAGTATTAAATGTGTGTCACTTATTATCAACAAATCATAGCAAACAGTCAATTTCTACCTGTACTACCTTAATGGGTGATCAGAAAATCTCACAACCAGATCAAAGTGTTTAGTCTTGAATGAGTCTTTGCAGCTTTTACTTCTGTTGAAGGGTCTCAATTCCTCTTTCAACTGTAAACCACAGCCTGCATTCCTGACCTGACAGTAACTTCAAGTATTTATTAGGACCTGTGATGAAAAAGTGGGTTAGTCTGTCCATCTTCAACACGTGAGGAAGTCATAAAAAAAGCTGCCGGTGAAACTCCAGCTGCTCATAAACAGTCCAGTTAATCATTTGTCAGAAAGATCAAAACAAACACGATGTGCAGTCGCATTTTACCGAGTGTTTGAACAAGACTTCCACTATTAAAGACTCAGATCTCTCTCACTGAAAGGGGAAGTCTCTCATTATATTCTCAATGCATAAATGTAGAAATAGTGTTGTATTAGTGTCTCAACATAATTATTAGGACTGCTTATCATTTTGATATATAATATACTAGTTAGATAATAATCATAACTTCTAACTCAATTACATTTTTTCATCAACCTATTCGTTTCATTTTTTGCTGTAAAAATCAACAAACATTAACAGGAAAACACTAAATTGATACTAAACTGAAGAACTAATCAAACCAAAGTAGCTGTAGAGAAAAGGTGACATAACACCAGATATTTAGTCTGAATTTCTGTTTATTCCTTTTTATTTTATGGAAAAAAAAATAAAAATCTTTCAATAAAAAATGTCTGCGTTGAGGAACCATTTCAACTGAACTCTACGTCGTCAGTTCGTTCCAACAAATGACACGTGCTGCGTTAGAAAGCACAAAGATGGAGTTCGGACCCGACACTCCCCAGCTGGGGACGAATATATACCCCCACCTCCATCACAACAGGACAAGGGTGGAGAGTCGAGACTATTCATAGTTTCACTGGGCCTCTGTCAAACCCAACACTGTTTCTCAAACACACAAACACACACCCTGACCATTCATCTGAGCGGTACTAGTCAGCGGGGGGGACACCCTCTCTGTCGAACAAACACCATTCAAGAGGAAAAAGGATTTCCTTGAGCACTGTGCAGATTTGTGCTCAGCAGTCTTATAAAACTAAACAAACAGGAATTGTGGGAGTTCAGTGCGTGCAGAGCGGAGCTGATCCCACAGCACTGATCTACAGAGTAGGTCTGCTTTAATGGATGGTTTTCACAGTGACTGCCAATATTAAAATTTATGTCACACAGCTCCAGATAGACGTGAAGCTACAATGTTCTTTACATAAAAATGTTAAAAGGATGAAAATGAGAGATACATCTTGCATCCACTAATGCTCTTATTAGCTTGTCAGACGGAAAGATTGTCGAGCAGTAGAGTCCGTGGTGACTAGTTGATTGGTTGGTCGATATGCTCTCATGAATACATAAATACAGTATAAAGTTATAGGCCCTGGTAAAAATATAGTTTGACGTGCATGGTGCATGTGCCATGTTAGGGGCAGTGGTGGTTTGTGAAGCCAACTTGTAACCGGTTAACCCCTGACTGCTCCCTGGGCGCTGCACCACGGCAGCCCACTGCTCCTAGTATGTATAGTTAAGGTTATCCTATCAATAGGATGGGTCAATACAGAGAAGGAGTTTCCCCAAGGGGATCAATAAAGGTTAGATTATAGATTATTATTACGTGTAAGTGAGCTATAGAGGTGCTGTTATCATTTCTGTTTTTAGCCTAACATTGTTCTTCGTCCAGTTTTGTGTCGTCACTTAGTTTAGTTACTTAGGTGTTTGTTGTGGTTCTACATCATTGTAATCTGGTAGTGGCTGCCGCTACTGCCATTATTTAATCGTGTCTGATTGACAAAGCTCACAAGTGTGAGCCTCTCCAAGGAAAAGATGACCGATCATATTACTGCCATGACTCAGTTCTAGCACCAGTTATGTTTGAGAGCACAGATTTAAAGGTATGAGACATTTTTCACATCTGTACAGAAAAAAATTATTTACTTACATATATATTGCCCTTCCCGGTAGGGCTGTCACAAAGAGCAATACTTCAGTAGCAACATGTGGCAGAAACAGGTTCACAAGAGTCGTGTATGGAGATACTTTATGGAGCATATTCGAATTAAAAGGAGGAAACACCTCAAACATGCTGAGATAATTTCAGCTGTAAGTTTATTTTAACATGAAAATTAGCACAATGTTCACATCCTAAAATGTTTCTGCTACTGCCTGCAAACTGCAAACGCTGCATCTGTTGTAGCTCCACACCTAAAGTTTGCAAAGACTTATGTCAGCTTGTTTAGGCTGGCAAAGCAGGAACGTACCACTGAGCTGGGTGCTACTGATAACATTAGTAAGATACTGTCATTACAGTTCAATCTGACAAAGCACAACGTGTGTGTCAGTAGGACTTTATGCTGAAATAGATTTCTTGGCTTGATTTATTTTGTTCGTTTGAATCGTTTTATTTTGACCCGATGACATGAGTGAACGTGGCTGTAGAGAGTCTCACTCCTGAACGAGGCAAAAGTTGCTCTCGAATGGAAGAAAGGCAGGAAGAGGCGCTCAGTGGAGACACTCTGGCTGTTTCCTCTGATTCACCACACTCCCTCAGTGAACTTAGTTTCACTGATAAGACAAAAGTTGGGTGGAAGACGAACAGCAAGGAAAGAGACATGTCCTCCAGCTTTGATCCAAATCACTCCATAGGACAATCAGTACTTGTTCATGCGCATAATAGTGGTTGAAGTGGTGTGACAACTGTACTAACAGCTTAACAAGGAGTCATTTAATAACAGGTCATCACTCCACAGTAACCTCACTCTGTTGTTTTCTCTCCAAACATCCAATAAAGGCTTCTAAGCAACTGGCACTAAAGATACAAGTAGTACCCAAATGATCAGCTACGTATGAGAAAAACCTGATCAACACCTCTGGCTGAGCATGAGGGTTCATTTTTGACAATAGGCTGACAAAACATGACTAAGATCTGTGCTCAAACTGAATCATCAATCAATGTTTAGATGTAATGAATACTGGCTGCTAATAGATCACCATTACAGTCAGTGTTTCGATATCACTGTTTATCTAAACTTAGAGTGCATTGACAGTTTAACCACAAACCACGGCAGTGTCGGTGTCTGGCTCTGCCTGTTGGACTGTGACTATATTCTCAGGTGACAGTTAAAGGTTCTCCTCCCACTGAACAAACAACTAGTCTCTACGCTCTAGATCCAGTGGGAACCTCATCATGTGCATCTCAGATCCTCCTTATCAAGGAAAAACCCAAGAGTTTCTGTTATCTCGTCTTACAGGATTTACTTGGATTCGTCCCAACTGATGAGTTCAAATGAAAAACCTGTCAAACTTTGCTCATGTGTGTCTGTATGAAAACCAGGTTTGTTTCCTGTTTGATTGCTGAGGATTTGAAAGAAGGTGGATACGATTCTGGATGCTTAGAACAAGACTGAGTCTGGACAGACCGCCAAAGTAAGCTGTAGTGTTGTCTCAATATTAAAATTATGACTTTGATACAATACCTGTCAGATGTCACAGCAAAAACCTTAACCATCAAGGAGAGTAAATCATACTGCTGTTGCTGATCAGCATACTTTTGAACCACTGATTTTTGCTGCCCGTGCCTCTCCTCCTGTCACCATGAAAGTTGCAGTTTGCATGTAACAGAAACGCCCACTATGCCTGCAGGGAGTTGAAGCACAGCGCTGCACATAAACACTGTCCTGCTATCACACAGCAACAAACTCTCATGATATACAGCTTCTGTTATCTATCATTCTTACAGTACTGACTGAAACAGGGAATAATGTTGTTTTTAACGACACGGTATTGCAGTACTTTTCTAGTATCAGTATACGATGCAACACTATTGAGCAGTTTCATCCTGTACTGTCTGATGGTATGAAGGAGAGACATCTATTAGCGCTGGAATGACCTCTCAGTGGAGCTGAAATGACTGGCAAATTAGACCAAAAATTTAATTAGCGACACTTTATCCATCCTCATACAGTCCTGCAGTCTGTAATTTTGCATTACATGCTTCTGCGACCCTCTAAAAATGGCTTCGCGACCCACTTTTGGGTCCCGACCCACCAGTTGAGAACCACTGTTATAAATAAATATATCTGAAATATAGTGTATTTTTAGATATAATGTTTCTCAAATCTAAAATATATATTTTAATTAGTGTGTGGGGCACTTAACTGACCAAAACATTGCATTCTCAATAATTGGTAACTCTGTCCAATAAATAAATAAGCTCTTTGGGAGTCCTGGGAGTTATTTAAAAACCCTGATTCGCTTTAAACCGAGGGGTGTAACGGTACACAAAAATCTCGGTTCGGTACAGTTCGGTTCTCAGTTAAGGGGAAAAATGAAAAAAAAAAAGCATTAGCCATCCCATTCGCTAGCCATACAGACTAGGCTTATCACAGAAGTGCTGGCAGGAGAATAAACGGTCGGTCACATCCGGTGGTCCACTGGAAACTTCTACTTGTTTTTAGTTCCGCAATACTGTGCAACTGTGAGATGGAGAAGGTCTGCCACAACTGTTTTACAATTGTTTTAATGAAAAACAATTGTTGTATTTGCGAATCTTAAAACCTCATAGTGCCCACAGTTGTTGCAGACCTTCTCCGTCTCACAGTTGCACAGTATTATAGAACTAAAAACAAGTAGGTGTTTCCAGTGGACCACAGGATGTAACGGACCGTTTATTCTCCTGCCGGTGTGTATGGCTAGCGAATGGGATGGCTAATGCTAATGCTAATGTTATTTTTTTCATTTTTCCCCTTAACTGAGAACCGAACCGTACCAAACCGTGATTTTTGTGTACCGTTACACCTCTATTTAAACCAAATACAAAAATGCAACAAACAACACTTTTTCACTAAAGCAAAAAATAAATAAATAAATAAAAACATCTGGAGATGTTATCACCCCATTAAAATGACTTGTACTTGTAATTTTATGCGACACTTACAGGACCAGAGTATAGATGGCAGGTATTTCAGTGAGACACTTTCTAGCTAAATAGATAGTTTATTATAAGTTGAATTAAAATACCGGTATATCCTTCCTTCCTTTATGTCAAAAATAAAAGAACAGGCAGGAAGGTCTTTGTCAGATTACATTCCTTACACTGAAAGCACAATGATGCAGAGTTTTGGCAGCTGTCCACTCTTCACCATTTTGAAATAGGTTTATTTTGGCCAAACAACATCAAGAGGGAGGAAAAGGGAGGTGAAAGAGTCACAGGACATGATAACAATCTGGTTTTACAGACTCTGTACTTCCAAACTGTCAGATTTTCTTGAACTGGAAACTAAAAATCAGCTGAAGTTAATTTTCATCGACTCTAGCTCAACATTATTCTCTTTACTTTAAAACCTAACCCTCTAACCAGTCTGTCGTCATACAAGGTGTGATGTGTAACTACACCTGTCAGAGAAACACAAGTATGTGGATTTGTCTGAACATGCTGAATTCATTCCCTGAGATGTTTACGTCTGAGCCACAGCTGTCTGATCAGCTTGCCTCGGTAATACGGAACAATTACAAACTGCACTAATACTGTCGAGGATTTATTCTTTGATCAGATGTTTCCTCACCCAAATCAGAAGAGGTGGATTTTATTTTGGCAGAGTTCTTGTACAGCTAGTTACAATAAAACTAAACACTAAGAACTTAGGAACATTTTGTAACGAGATTATAGGGTTTGCTATAAAAACATGTTACACAACTCCGACTGAGGCTGTGAAAAATGTATTAGCACTCAAACTGGTACCCAAGTCGCTGCGGGA
Organism: Chromis chromis; assembly: GCA_900302755.1. NCBI lineage: Eukaryota > Metazoa > Chordata > Actinopteri > Pomacentridae > Chromis > Chromis chromis. The sequence continues at coordinate 26,889 of OMNN01021671.1, forward strand.
TTTATCAAGCCTAATTCAAGACCCAAGACATTTTAATTTGCATAAAAAATTATCCAATTATCTGGAAAACTGAAGAGGACCAGCATAAAAGCACTGGTTTGGTCAGGAGATGAGCAGCATAAAAATGATTGAAAACGTCATTTGAAAGTTGAAAAAGTCACTGGAAACATCCCTCAGACAGATACTAGAACTCCCTGGCTCTCCCTCTCCTAGAATGCACCTCCACTTTCATAACAACCAGCCACTACAGGGTTTTCTTTCTCTCCTGCAGCCTGGATGAAGTGTTTCTGGTGTTAGTGGTCAGCTGGAGCGGCTCAGTGACAACCGGCCTGTGGGAACTAACAAAGGATTTTAAGGTGACTGACTGAAACTTCCATGAAAAGAACCTGTTGCTTAAGTCTAACACACACACAGGCAGCTACACACCACACACACCCTGACCGCCCACAGCCGGAGGCAGCAATCCACTCTGCTGTCACACTGTAAATACTGCAGCAGGATCAGGGGCACTGACAGACGTATTTCCAAGTCAAACAAATACATATTTTATAGCAGGATTGTGTCTGTTTACCACCTTACTGACTTAAGTATTTTCAGGATGCAGGAAACTTGTCAGCCTTCACTTAATGAAACACAACTGCAACGTCCACATTTTTAACAGTGCAGGATTTAAAATGCATGCAACTGCTTTCCACATCCCAGTGTCCCCAAGGGTCCACAGGATGGAAGTTTCATCATCTGCCCAAGCCAGCAAGGGTCCGCACTACGGATGTTAATAATTAACTGTTCATCAGTTAATCGCCATTACTAATTTAAACAAATAAAGATTCATTAATAATGATGAGGCAGAAGACGAGAGAAACGCCATGAGCTGTAGTATCCAGTCGTGCTACCATATGGAGCCATAGACATATATACATAGACGCTGCATTGACTGTGGAGGGACGTGCTTAAAGCGCCGCCATCTTGGTACGGGGCTAGCAGAGGAGGGAGTGCATGTACATCTATGGAGGTAAGAGGCACTCCACGATCTTGAAGTAGAATTATTCACTAAATTCTCAACCGATTTCCAAACAGTTTGATTTGTTAAAAACGTCACACACGTAGCTATGACAGGATGCTTGGATGGCCTTTTGTTCTATTTATGTCTTCCTGTCTGTTCTCCATTTCTGACATTTGTAACAAACAACCCGCATGAATATATGTTGACAACTGATCGATTTATGATCACTTTTATAGTGCAAACATGTCATTCCTC
>OMNN01021676.1:20741-33585 GCA_900302755.1 Chromis chromis
GAAGCTGGTCATATCTGATCGGCAGCAACTATGCTTTGAAAGCCCAGCATAACATTAAAGGTAAAAAATGATCTGGGCATCTGCATTTGAAACTAACCTCAGGAGCAACACACAGAATAATTAACAAATCACTGTTGGAAAAATAAATGTCTTTTTATGATGAGACAATAAGATGGTTGAGTTTTGGTTGGACTGAGGCATAAACATGACATAAAGTTTAGGCAAAGGAACACAACTGAGGTAGAAAAGGAGGTAATTGAATCTGATTATTGATGGCAATGATAATGTCAATATAATATATACAAATTAACATATTTGCGACCTACCAAGTACGTATCATAGCAACATTTCCTTAGAAAATATTATCTGGTCTGCATTAAGTTTACTTTGAAACATATTTTTCTGTTACAAATTATGTGAAGGGTTGTTCTGAATAACTCTCCAATGGTAAAACGTCCCAATGCACAAATATAGACCAAGCAAGCTGAAGGCCAGAGTGTCTCTTATCAAGCGTAATGGTGCATCACAGGTTTCCACAGTGTTTTATGGAGCCGTTCTGAAGTTGTTATGGGCAGCTGTTACTGTCAGGGGCTCTGTTTAGGAGGAGAGCTGGAGGACTCACTTCACTGAGCCAAGGTTTGTACTGGGACACTGAACACCCAATTACACATGGACGGGTCAAGGGCCGGGGCGAAGACAAGAAAACATACACGCTGTTTTGTGGGCGAAAACCTCTGAACCAATTTACTATGACCTTGGCACTGGGCGCATGCTGGGCAGCACTAGCTGAGAGCCCCAGTCACTGACAATGACTGCTGGAGGGCTGGCAGCGAGCAGATCCCACCCTGCTGCAGCCACATCCCAGCCCAACCCCCACCACCACCACCACCACCCCACACCCTGCTAATGAATCTGATTTGGTCCATGTACTAGTTTAGCACACTGAGATGTGCAGACTGCTGGTGAGCAGAGAAAGTAAAAGATGAGAGGAGAATAAGGGCAAAAGGGAAAATGAGCAGGAGACAACATGCAGCCGGTGACACAGAGTGAGTCCTCTGGTCTGGTTAATGAGACCAGATAACTTTGGTGTGAGGGGACACAGTAATTACAGCATGGCTTTCTGTCGAACCTGATGAACCACCCCCCTCCCTCATTACCCAGCCTCACCTTAATGAACTCTCCTCCTTTCTCTTGCACATCATCCGTCTCCCTCCTGCTTAATGTTTGTTGCTTGGTTAGTAATACATATGTTAACAACTACGCCTTGTGCAACCTATATAATTAAGTATGCTGAAACGTATATTTATGTAGGTATGGTTTGCACTTAACTTCTCACGGCAAAAGGAGCGTGCATGTAAGCGTGCCTGATTTTCTGTCTTTCCATTTTAGCCTTGTGGTGGCCTGGCGACCTGTCCAAGTTGCACCCTGAATCTCAACCAATGTCAGCTGGAATAGACAACAGGATATCAGATATAGCTAATAATGCATGATGGATATAACATGACCATCCACATACATGTAAGGCTGTCTGCTGCTATACTAATTAATGTATGCAAAAGAAGTACATGCTACATCTCTGTATACTTCCTACTAATAAGTACTGCATGTGTACCACAGATATTCTTCCTCTGTTCCATAGAGTGCCATTGCTGTCCAAAAACTATTAAAAACACATCAGTGAGTCACCCCGTTGTGCTGGCAGACATGTTCCTTCATTACCATGAACACACACATCACAGTCTATTTTGACTCATTCCCACATACACCATCCTCCTGTTGGAAATTCGCATGCACTGTCTCCTCCTGGTTGTTTTCTAACAAGACTAAAGGTCTACAGCCGTGGTAGCAGCTTGGTGATGCTGGACTGAGGCTGCAATCAACTCCAATGCAATTTCATTTTAGCATAGCCTTCTAAACAAAAATGACCTTTTATACACATGGCACAACTTCAAAAATAATTTCCATGCATACCTGAAAGTGCAAATCACATAGTCAGTCATGTACACTGGGCATGTGGGTGCCGGTGTTAACTGAAATCAGACGGTTGGTTGCTTAGTTGTGGAAAATATCACAGATACCATAAAAAGTAAGACCAGAGATTTCTTTGCTTGCAGTTCTTGCAATGCAAATACCGGAGACATTATTCTAACATTATAGGGGCGATAAACAGTATGCAACCTACACCATGGCTTTTGAGGGAGTTTACTTTTTGCCCTTTTTCATAGTCAAAAATGACTGATACAGCATTTATAAAGCACTTGACTTAGCTTCATTATTCTTAATATTAAGAACATGAATGATACAAACATGAAAACCGATGAAAAGTGTTTGCTGCTGCCTGCTTTCGGCACCACAGGAGGTTAGTTTTGTTCTTCCTGCTCCTGTTTTGTTTTACATCAGTTGACATCGATACATTTTTCTTTTTCTGATCTTTCAGTTGAAGTGAGTGAAGCTGATGAGATTGCACCGCCACACTTCGATGGTAATGGCAAGAACGGTATGCTTCTTTATCATAGTGAATGTGTGATTCATCGCCCTCATACATGAATCATAAATTAGTATTAGACTTATTTTATTCTTGACCTAGCATAATGAAGAATATAAACATAAAGAAATAGAAACGATCATAAATTTCACTAATCATGTTTATGGGGGAGCTCTTGCGTTATTAAGAGTATGGCATTAACAAATCAGAGAACGACATGTAGCGACCGATAAGACTCAATTAAGAAGGAAATGTGGATGTCACGTCATTGTTTCCAAAAATCAGTTTCCACCCATCTAGACTAAATCGCAGTATCTGAGGTGTTTCCCTAATTCGCTATTGTTGAGATCCCAAAATCATGTGAGTGTGGATGTAGCCTTAGACATGGCATTGCTTTGCGCTGAAGGCGAACACCTACATGCTAACATGATCAGAATGGCAATACTATATAGTTTATGTTTAGCATGCTGACTCCAAAGTGCAGCTGAGACTGATTGTAATTAATGTATTGGAGAAAAACAAAGTGTTGGAGAAATTCAGAGTTTGACTAGATGATGCTGAATAAAAAGTCTGGCGATCACAAATGTTATTACGATTCTTCATCCCCCCATTCTAGTTGATAAATAATGCAATGGTGTAATGAAGATCTAAGGCCAAGATGCAACCAGAGGCAGATTAGAAAAGGCTGCAGGTTTGCTAGAATGTCTATTGTTGGACCATAATGGCAAATCTGTTACCTGAAGTTTACTAGAAGTTTTGCACTATTAGCAAAATGTGGTGACAAACCACCAGTGAACATGTTTCTCCTCATTCTCTTCTTTGTATATAATCACATACACTGCATCTGTATTTTTTCTTATCTATTTTTTCTTTATTTTTTCTTTATCTATCTATTCTTTTTTTTATTTCTATATTGTTTCTCTGCCTTGTTACTACTGTGACACCTGAATTTCCCCTCTGGGGATCAATAAAGGATTCTGATTCTGATTTTTGCCACAATGTTGCTGGAAGTTTGCCTCTAGTGGACAACACTGGCAAACTTGTGACATCATTTTTTTATGTCTTTGCTGCAAATCAGCTACAAGTTTATCATCATGCTGCACACATTTTCCTTTTATGAGGGTTTCCATTTAGCAGTGTGGCCCAGTTCTGTAGTTGTTTAAGGGGTGTCCAGGGAAGTGTTCTTGCATTCTTATCAGACACCCAAACTACCTCAACTGATTCCTTTTAAAGCAAACGCATAGTGGTTCCACTCCGAGCTCCTCGTCTTATCTCTAGCTTTAAACACCCACTGAATGTGTCACATTTTGCACATTCACCCCTATTCATTTTCAATGAGGGCTGAGCATTAATCGAAAAGTACAATTCCAGGCGTGACCTGACTATAGAGGCAAAAAAAAAGCCAGAGTGGAAGTGACAACAAAAAAGGAACACTGTGGGATTGTTGATGCAGTTTTTTGGAGCAAATACATACTTTGCCACTAAGATTACAGATAAAGACAAAAACAAAGCACTCCTTGCAAAAAGCCGCCTAAATTGTTGAATATGTTATGTCGCTTATTTATGTATTTGCTAACAAGCAAGCTACTTTCATGCTTGCAAGCTCTGACACACTCACAACATCCCTGTGAAGAAAACTCCTTTCATCTCCTTGTATCCATATATGTATCTAAGATAGACCTGAATGAATTAGGGGTAAAATGTAACTAATTGAGATAGTTCTTCAGGGGTCACTCAGGAGGATAATGATGGAAATATAGGCTATGGCTTTAACAGTCATGAGATATTAACCCAGCAGAACACCTGAGGGAGATTTTGCTCCTCTCAGTCATCTTCAAAACATCATATGAAGCTTTGGAAGGAAACTGTTGTGGAGTTTTATGGTAGAACATCTTATTGAGATGCTTTAAGTAAGATTCTCAATCTCACAATGACAATTTAGCACCTTTTATCTCAAACACATTATATACTTCTCACCTGTCCGATTTATGTCTGTAGACTGCTGACATACAGTATGATAATGTCAGCGACTTTCACAATCATTACTTCTCTGTTGGTTTGCCAGTCACTAAATAACAATCTGTGCAGATTCTAAGTCTGTAAGAGACAAGACACCAAAAAGGAAACAAAACTGGCACACCAGGGGCCTTTGGGGGGAAGGAAGAGGAGAAAACATGCCATGTAAAATGGGAAGAAAAAAAACAGCTCTTCGTCAGAAGAGCTTTGTTTAGAACAAGAGTCAGAAAAAAGAACGAGATCATTCTGCACCAGCTCATCACTAATTGAACTCCCGTGTACTCCCCAAAGTCAAACAAAAGTGGTTTGATCTAAAAGGTACCATTTACCAAAGCCTGCTCAAAGCAGTGTGCACTCGCAAAATCAACAATGCAAATACACTGGCTTTTGGAAAACAAATTCAGCAACAGGATTTTTCCTCCACTAAGGTGGGGATATGTTTTCAGTGTAGTTTGTCTGTTTGTCTATTTATTAGTAAGTCAGACAAATTTAACAAAATCTACAAGGCCGAATTTGATTAAATCTGGTGAAGAGGTAGAGCAAAGGCAAAGGAAGAACCAATTAAATTTTGGTGCAGATCTGGGTCATTTTCCTTCAAAACTGTCTGATAGGGCATTGGCCTTGCCAGAGGATTGCACTCTCGGGGTTCACTTCTAGTTTTGCATGTTAAAGAAGATGAAACTCTGAACTTGACCAGTTTTAGTTGACTTGATTTCAAACAGTTTATGGTGCATACATGGGAACTCTGCACATAACTCAATTCTCTGTTCCACATACAAGACAAGCTATGTGTTAAAGATGAGTATTTAACATACTACCTGAAGTAAAGCTGCCCTTCTACAACAACAGATACAAAATATCCAGGATGAACAAGCTATATCAGATGCAGTTTTTTTCATGGCCATTCAAAGTAACTATTACAGGTGATTTTTGCAATTTGGGTGAAGTGACCCTTTAAATCTTTAATTAAAAAGACAGAGTGATGATTTTTTCTCTCTCAGTCCACTAACCACCACACTAATTAAGTTGTTTGGGAAAGGCTGTAAAAGCTACAGAGCAGAACAGAGGGTATATTTTACTATATACTGTATGTCAGAGTGAACTTTCTGTCATATGAGTGGGCAGAAACGTGATTATAATACAGAATGCTTTCACCAGTGGGTGCTCTGGTTCAAAACTATGTTCAACACCCACCTAAGTGCGGAAGACCTTAAAGAAAGGTTCAAATGTAACTGGTTACCAACGCCAGCTCACTGCACAGTGCATATTATATGACTCTGGGAAATGTGGAGCTCTTGAAGCTGTTGAAATTAAAGGGAGGTGGAGGTCCTAGGGGTCGGTGAATGAGTCTGGGATCATGCTTAAATTGAAAAATATTCCTATATCTGTAAGCGCTATATAAATCACTATTGTTATCTTCACTTTAAACTAGATGAGTAATGGTACAACTATTGGTCTCAGAATCATTCAGTTTTAGTCTTTTGTTGTGTATACCATGTGGTGTAGACATTTCATCTATAGCATCTAATGCATCAAACGCAAACACAAATTACAGTATATGACAAAAATGCAAAGATCAGTGGCATGAACAAAATGTAAGTGCCCTCCCTCCCTGGCTCATAACAGCCTATTATATCCTTTGGTAATGGAGTCTCTTCACCCTCATTGCTCTTCCCCTGGTCTAAGGGTCACAAGTCCACAGGTTTTCTGGGCCTCCCATCAACCCCAATGCCCAGAGGCCTAAGTTGCAGTTGGTAGGGACCATTGGTTGCCCTGGTGAGACTGGCTTTACAGTCTAAAAACACTCCACAGTCCCCCAATACCACCACCTAAGTGACTCCGGGCAGCATGCTCTAAGTGCTGATAGACTTAGCGTTGGGGTTCACATGGAGGCCGGTGTGGGGTTCCCGTCCAGTAAGACCTGGTCCAGGTCAGCCACTCAGAACCTTAACCTCAGTGCCATGCAACACCAGATGTAAGAATTTATTTTTTTTAAATTATCTTTTCATATATACTAGTTGGGGTCAGAGCGCTGGGTCAACCATGATAAGGCCCCCTGGAGCAGCTAGAGTTAAGGGCTTTGTTCAAGGGCCCAACAATGGCAGCTTGGCTTGAACCTCTGACCTTCTGATCAGTAGCCCAGAGCCTCAACCGTTGAGCCACCACTGCCTTGCCTTCTTTAACCAATGAGTATCAAGGTGAGATCCTGTACCTTTATTTATTTTCACTTCACAGATGCAGAACCATTTGCATGCCAGTGAAGCGGTGCAGTGATGTTAAGTTCAGCTGTAAAGAAATCGGTATATAGCTGCTGTTGTTGTTGCACAAAGCAGCAATGGGCATGTACAAACTGAGGTGTGAAATGCCCACGAATACATAATCCACACTTCACTTTAGAGGAAGTCTGAAAAAGTCTTAATTAGCTAAAACACTGTTTGGTTGCGAATGAGGCCTAAATGTTGAGGAAAATGTGTGTTTTGCAAAACGCCTGTCTTAGTGTGAACCAGGCCTAAATGTCTGATTGTCTGTGTATGAGATGGACATGTAAGTAGGTGATCATAACATCTTCATAATGTAATAAAATGTGTTTACAGCTTGGTCCAGTGTTCTCAAGTGATTGAAATAAAGGGAGATAGTGGTTTTAGTTAAAAAGAGATTTTAAAGCTTGAATAACATGTTCTTCTTTCTCTGTTTGTGACAGACAAGTTAGAATTCATACGGCTGCCAGAGGCCCTTAAGGAACATGCAAATATGCAGTAAATCTTTGCAAACAGCTACAAACAATCCATGCTGTCATTTCTCTGGTGAATTTCCTTGTGAAATATCTAAAAAATTAGAGTACTGTGTGCTCATGTTTTGCATGAATGTAGACTTGAGGAAATACAATTCAAGGCCTTTGAAATAGGTGTATATATATATACATAATCAAAACTAATCCAATATTTAAGTTCACCTTCTGCAATCGTGAGTTCAAGAACATGGTGATTGCAAGGCTGTTGTACTGCATTGCATTAGCTTGTACAGGTCTATTCAGTGAATTATATGAGATCTCCTGTGACCGCTCTCGCTCAATATCAAAGCAAAGGTTCTGATGGTCAGAAACCAGCCAAACCTTTGTTGTTAACAAAAGCAGGCGGCTGCTTAGTGATTCTGTTGTAAAGTTCCAACTTTACCAACTCTGTATTCGCATACACACACACACACACACACACACATTGACCTTTATTGATATTTAAAGGGAAGTTTGAGGATATTCAACTAAATCTAGTCAAGGTTTTACCTTTTGTGATGGTTTACATTAATGTGTTCAAGAGGGTTTTCAATTTGTACAACAATTAATAGAAGCGTGTGTCCTCTTCTGCTGACTGTGTGCCAAACACAGAACAAATACAGTTGGTGTCTGCTTTAGAGCTGCAATATGAAATTTTCATCCAGCCAAAGAAATGTATTTCTTTATATATCAGCCAGTGTGCATGTTGGGTGAAGGTTGGGGCACTGAAAAAGTATGTTTTGATTTATTTTCTATTACTTTACCTGTTAAGACATTATGGACAATTTATTTCATTGTAGTAAGCGTAGCAGTGTTAACCTTGGTTTGCTCATGAAATAGAGAGGCTGGTGACACATAGACTCAGTTTGTGCCTTCCATGTATGAGCATACATTCAGGTCACAAAGCTAATCATTGAGTAAAACCTTGTCTTTTAACGGCTTTTATGCCTTTCTTTAATGGTGCTTTCCATTTGAACTGGAAGGCCAGAACTTCCAAATTGACAATGTAGTCGGATCTCCAACTTGGAAAGTTAAATAAAACCTCACCAACCTTGAACTCAAAATCCAAAACAGTTGCTTAATAATGGTGAAAGCTGTAGTAATATACAGGGTTTTTTTTTCAAGCAATTCTGTATCATTAAATCAGTTACCCTCAATACTGTCTAACTTGTATAGATCGACATGTTGCTGATGCATGATCTTGTTTGTATGTGCAAAATACCATGTAATGCAGCCATCAAATGGTATTTCTATCATCGGCTCATCTGAAACCAAAGGCTTTCCTCGAGGCATACAAATTGGGTTTTCTAGTTTTTTAAACTGTAATACAGGTAATTTGAGTATGACGCCATTCCTACCTTCAACTTCCGAGGTAACTGGAACACTGCATTATACAAAACATGGCTTTCCGATGATTTCAACATGGCTAAAAGTGCCAATCTTTTTAGTACTACTCTGATAAGAATGGAAGCAGCATTCTTACCCTTCTTTTCTGTCAGAGCAAATTTGGTAGAGTTGCAGTTGTAAATTTTTAGAAGAAGTTCAATAACATCATTGTCACTGGCTTATTGTTATAAGGCTGTTGTTCAGGCTTTGATTTTGAATTTTGATTAGGCAGAAGAGAAATTTTCTCTTTTTTTGCCGGAGTTTTTGAAATTTTCAGTCTCGCCCGGTGATAAGGATGAAGACTTATCATGTTCCGAAATTCTCACAAGTGTCTCTGATCCATAAAGCCCAGTGATGTTCATGTTCACCTTACAATTGTGAAGCTGGTACTGACGGAATCTTGGTAAGTTTTATTTTTTAAATAGCCTGGGGCGTAAGGTGTTCAGACTGCTGAAGGTATTTTCAGAATCCTTAAGGACACTTCAAACCATCTCTATAAAAAATATTCTGTCCACTCAATGTTTAAAAAAAAGACTATTTTTTTTATTTTCGGTAGGAATGATAGAGTTTTCTGCGATACTTAGCAAATATAATCTATGGTTGCTAGATGGGCTTTCTCTCATAAAACCACAACACACTACGGAGTTGCAACTTCATCTCTGCTATCTTTGTTTTGATTGAAAAATCAATGTAAGGAATTGGCTTAGAAATCTGTTTTATCCGATTTTGCCGTGTTTGTGTGGTTCCTAGAACATCTTAATTATTGTTGCTCCAGGTTTATCCCTGCAACTAAGAAATCGCCTTGTTGTGGTGTCATAGTTTTGCAGCTCAGGTTAAAATGTGGTGAAAATGTTAAATTAGTTCAACAGAGAAATTTTCCTTCAGGGCTTTCTGGTGGGAAGGCTTCAGGCAGGGGTGGGCTGGCATAAAAAAGCAGGAATTTGCTATCAAGTGGCCCAAAAAAATTCATACTGATATAACATGTTTGTCAACCAACATTAATTTTAAAAAAGGCTAAAGACTAAAATGTAAAAGAATATTTCTTATTTTCCAATGTTTTCCTCCTGATGTTTGTGTGTGCAGAATGCTGCTTTTATTATAAGATTTGTGAAAATATTGCAACATACTTGTCAGTCCTTCTAGTTATTATAATGCAAAACTAAATAACCTAAATGAAGCCCAGCCTGATCATATGAACTATGATACATGAATTGAGCTCTAATTTACTTCATAGTTGCACAATAACATTCAGTCGTGCTTCTCTAATTGGACTGTGCTGCTTCATCCTCAGAGACCTGTTCACCTGTTTGATTAGTGGTAGAGTTTATTACTGGGCTGCCTATCAAATATTATATACACTGATCAAGTATAACATTATGACCACCTGCTTTATATTGTGTTGGTCCCCCTTATGGGGTCTAGGAAGTTTGGAGGTCAAATCAACATCTTGGGTGATTGTCATGTTCCTCAAGATGCTCCTGATTGTTTGATGTTTTTTCCATGTGGTGGGGTGCATTTTCCTGCAGGGGTAGGCCAGTGACATTTGGGATTGCCATTTGCATGAGGGAGTGTGCTTGTTCTGGGACAATGTTTATTTGGGTGTCTAAGTCTCATCAACACAGATGGCAAAATCCAAGGTTTTCCATCAGAACACCACATAGTACCAATAGGATCCATGTTATTCACTTCACCTGTCAGTGGTCATAATGTTGTGGCTGATCGGTGTATGTCACCCATTGTGTGCCATGACTCTTTTACTTCACCAAACGTGTTAAAAAAAGTATGACATCCAGATATTCTTGTCACGTTCCGCCACATTGATAATTGAATTATAAGCAATTATATACTGGAAGTTATCCACTCATCTGACAGCGTAATATATGGTGGTAGATTACAACCAAACAGTGGATGGGTGATGCAGCTGTGCCACCCGTTGCTCATTACCTCAACTCTCCACTCACATTTTTTGTAGGTGCCTAGATTCTGAGAGTTGAGGAAAGGAATCGATGTAAAAACTGGAAAATGAGAGGAGAGGAAATTCTACTAACTCATCAGTGGTGAAGCAGACGATGCGCCTCCTCAGCCCTTCCTCCTTCTGTTTCTCCAGCCTGTCGCGACCCTGGAATGGGATGGAGCTCTTCAGTTTGCAGGTGAAGGCAAGTCCCGCCTCCAAAGGTGTGTCATCGGGACGCAGGTCAGCGTGCCAATGTCTGTACCCTGATGAAGATATGAGCAAAAATCATGTTTATTTGTGGCAAATCTTTGGTACAGTTTAATTAAAGTATCCACACTGAGCTTGCAGTTGTTTTGCTTACTCAGAAAGTTTGTACGTGAGCTGGATTTGGATGCTCAGCTTTTTATGACCTCCACCTGACTGTTACCTTTCTCTATGCTGAGCGAGTCGATGGCTCTGTAGCCGGAGTTGATGATGCCGTGTTTTGCACCAGTGGCCATGACGGCGCTGTAGACCGGAAGGCAGGAGTCTTTGGGAATGTGCAGCTCCCATCCGAGCTCTCCAACGAAAGACAGACGCATAGCTCGAACCTAGAAGACACGAGGAGGTAGAAAGGAGGCTTAAGATGCATGTAGAAGACCAAGCTGCCATTCTTCCTCTCACACAGACACACACTTTTATCTTCAAGGACCAAATTTACATGGAATGCATTTTAATACTAACAGCAGCTTTCATGTGCTGCAGCCCAACGGAGCAAAGCAAAGAGCCAGACAGCAGCAGAGAAGAAGGAGAATAGAATAGATGTGAGAATAAGATAAGGAGCACAAAAGGAGGAAACAGGGAAACTGTAATCTCCCTTTAGAAAATGAATGTCGTGTCCTGAAAGGAATTGAAAAACTCCACCGGGGGCGAGAGGTGGAAGAAAACCGATGCGTACTGAAGGTAGAAAAGGAGATTCTATGAATCAAAAAGGGAAAGGAAAAGTATTTCTCAACCTGGGTGTTATTCTTTTTGAATATTGAACATAGTGACATTTTATTCACCAGCTCCATTGTGGAGATTTTGGGAAAAGCAGCATTGAATATGACAACTGGGACAAACCTCCTAAAGCTTTCCAAAGAACCTCAATTTAACAGATATCATCTCAAAAACTTGTCTTTCTGGAAGTAAAAACACATAATGATGCCCTGAAAATCAACACTAGCTGTTGTGAACTGCTTATAATGAACTGGAAAAAATTACCCACAACTACAAATTGGTCTATTTTATCATGAGAGTTGATGAAAACTCCACAGTGTCATAAAATTTTTGCAGTTTGGAAAGCACCACATTCTTGCATTTCTCCAGCACTTGTGGTCAACATGAACTAAAGCATGTTTCAGCCTCATAATGTACAGAAACTGGTGTTTGCACAGTAATAAAACAGAAACACCTGGCAGCAGAGTGACCAGGGAGACGATCCACTATATAGCTACAGCTATTTCTGTGGGTTGGTGTTAGATAAGATAACCCTTTATTAATCCCACAGTGTGGAAATGTGCAATGTTACAGCAGCAAAGAATGAAGGAATGAAGTATAGAAATAAAATAAACCAAAATATACACTGATCAGGCATAACATTATGACCACCTGCCTAATATTGTGTTGGTCCCCCTTATGTGGTCAAAAATGCTCTGAACCATTGGGCATGGACAAGAGGACCTCTCAGGGTGTCCTATGGGGTCTGGCACCAGGACGTTGGCAGTGGATCCTTTGGGTACTCTGGCTTGTGCAGTGGAGCCTCTGTCAATCCAACTTGTTCCACTGCATCCTGTTGATGCTTGATCAGAATGGGGTCTAGGAAGTTTGGAGGTCAAATCAACATCTTGGGCCATTGTCATGTTCCTCAAGATGTTCCTGATTGATGTTTTTGCCATGTGGTGGGGTGCATTTTCCTGCGGGGGTAGGCCAGTGACATTTGGGATTGCCATTTGAATGAGGGAGTGTGTTTGTTCTGGGACAATGTTTATTTGGGTGTCTAAGTCTCATCAACGTGGATGCCAGAATCCAGCAGAACACCATATAGTACTGTGACGGCCCTGCTCTGTAGGTTAGTCTGGTGACTGTTAATTGATAATCAGTGTCTTTCTATAGGCGTAGTTGCCATGGTGGATGTAGGTGGTCTTGGCTGTCCGGGCAATATGATTAATGTTATTCACTTCACCTGTCAGTGGTCATAATATTGTGGCTGATC
>OMNN01021697.1:3237-15289 GCA_900302755.1 Chromis chromis
GACACCCTGGACTGGAGACCTGTCCAGGGTGTCCCCTGCCTTCGCCCTAAGTCAGCTGGGATAGACTCCAGCCCCCCCACAACCCTGCAGAGGATTAAGCGATGTACAGATGATAGATGGATGTTTTCTTGTGCCTCAGATTCTCCCTCATTTGTCAGCCTTCATATCCAGCCTCACCAAGCCTCCCTGCTCACTCTCCCCTCCACCTGGTCAGTTACCATTCGCTCACCTCCCTCAACCTCCAGCACCACTTCGGCCCTCTGCCTCCAACTGCCATCATTCATATCACGTGTTTGGTCTAAAATTTTTGAACCTGTTCCTCAGTCTGAGCTGCATCTGGGTTCCACTTTTGCTGACTCATAACTGGTTGCTGTGCAATTGCTATGTTTCTATGGTTTTGTTACGTTGTTCATATGTGGTTGTTATGGTTTTACTATGTGGCCGCTATGGTTTGTTTCTTAATGCTTCCATGTGGTCGGTAGAGCTTTCCTATGTTGTTGCCAGGGTTGTACTACCACTATGGAATTACCAAGTGGCACAGTTGTTCTGAGCACCGCTGGACAGAGTTCTGACTCAGTCAGTGCTGCCAGGTGTACAGTACTTATCACATCTGAACAATATTGTAGCCTTGTGTACAAATAATGATTCTAAAAACCCTGCAATGTACGACAACATTGACGTGTCACAGTTATGTAATTTTCGCCATAAGACTGAAATGCTACAGAGATGTGTGTCAGTGTGTTAACTACCATTAATGATCCAGTCACATCTGCCATCTGTGAGGCCTTTTAAAGAATTTAAAGCCTCCCTGATGTCACTGTGTGATGAATAAGAAGCTAGACATCTCATTAAAGCACTTTAAAGGTGACAGGTACAGGCTTTTCCTACTTCAAGACACTGATGGAGATATCAGACCTGACTGGATGCTGACACCCACCACCAGGCTGATCAACCTGCTGAAATGCAAATGAGGTTCAGCTGAAGATGAATAGATAAATAAAAACCAGAGAGCAGCACGCTGGCTTAAAAACAACAGCAAAACAGAAACTTTATTGTTCACGTTAACAAAATCATACTTAGAAATCAGCATCATCGTTACACACAGGATACAGCTCCTCAGTATGTACAGGAACAAGGCATCGGACCTTTACAGCGTCACACACTAATAACATGCAGGATCACTGTCCTCCTGAAGCACACAAAGCAGCGTCTTTTCAAACTATGAGTAAGAACCAACAACAGGAGATGACACAGATATATTTGTATTTGTTTGATCAGTCTTTAGAATGAGAATATATTTCTTCAGATCAGTGACAGAACATTTAAAATTCGACATTCATCCTCATTTAATCAAATAAGTTCTTTAGGAGGAATTTTCACAGCGTTAATTCAGTTTATGTCGGCTCTTCAGCAGGATTTTAAAGATTTATAAATTGTAATTGATAATTGTTACTAATAAATACTGATCATGTATGATATGGCATCATTTTAACAATATAATTCAGTTACACTCTGTACACAAGTCACTGTGCTCTTCATAAAACACACCACTGAGCAAACCAGGGGTCTGTGCAGCTTAAACCATTCAGTTAGAAAGTGATTGTTCTCGTATCAGGCGGGGAAGATAAGATATGAATTCATTTACAACCGAATATTTGTTATTGGTTTACAAATGAACACAAATGTCACTCTTTGTGGAAGTGATGTAACGATGGAGTATATCAAATAAAAATGTCTGAAATTCATGCAAAAATCACAGAAAGCCATCCTAAAAACTGGCTCAGAGACAAGTTCCTGTTCCAGTTCTAATGGAAAAGTGTTCAAAATGTGCTGCAGTAGCTTCAGAGTTTACATTTTTTCTTTTGTAGGGTCTCGAAAAAATTTGAAGCAACGACGACGTACATCTGACATGATCATGTCGCTGAAATACAGCATTTTATTGAACCTTGTTCCACACTCAGATCATCTGTCAACGCCATGGACTAAACTCTATAGTAATCATAACAAGCTCACTCATTCAAAATTAAAATTGTTGAGAAGTGCCAATCTGGACAACCACACTTAAGCATAGGTGTACCAAACAACACCTGAAAGCCTGCCGACTGGTCACAAAGACGGCAACCACAGACTGTACATCAAAGATGGACGCAGCAACCATGGTGTGACCGTTTGTGGACTATCCTTCTGAATCCTTAAGTTTGGCATTTAGTCAACCCAACCCAACAAGCGATAGGTAGATCTGACAAAATGAACATCTGCTTAATTGAAGGAGAATTGAAACTAGCAGTTGAGGCCATAAAAGTATTTGACAAATGTTTACTGGAGTAACAAATCAAGTAAGTAGGGTCATTTTCTCAGAGACTTCTACAGAGTCATTGCAATAAGAGGAGTCGCCCCCCGCTGGCAGGTTTAAGGCACTCCTGCATTGACCTCCCTTTCAGTCCCAGAGGCTCTATTCACCTCTTTTACAGTCTGTGTGTACAGTTCCTGAAGAGAGGCCTACAGGTTCAGGGGCAACAGTTCAAAGCTGCATTTGGCTGCTTCTGCCACCTGGACTACATTCTTTGATTGCTTCAAAAATCAGAATCTTTGTGGACAGTGATAGAAGGCTCTATGGAATAAAATGGGAGCTATGCCCCTTGCT
Organism: Chromis chromis; assembly: GCA_900302755.1. Lineage (NCBI taxonomy): Eukaryota > Metazoa > Chordata > Actinopteri > Pomacentridae > Chromis > Chromis chromis. The sequence continues at coordinate 5,882 of OMNN01021697.1, forward strand.
TCAGGTGAGGCCGAAAACTTTTTGAAGTAACCCTGTACCCATGAGTGGTCCTGATAAACTGCTGTGTGGGTTTTTTAAACTGGGAGAAGACAACAAGTATTAATTTTTCTGCCCTCCTGATGTCCTTGTTGAGCAGCAGTCTTCTGTAAAATTAACCATATAGGGAAACATAACAAACCTCTGTTGCTCTATTTCCTACTATCTCATAGACCTGGAACCAAACTTAGGGTTGATGTTGCAATCTCTGTTGGATTCTACTCAGCAATGGAAACACAAAAGCTGAAGGGTTGATGACAGGGAGAGTTCCTGCAGTGGAACGCAGCCTTTTCCTGCCTGGCCTTTGACACTCCACAGTCACTACTGCACAAACTCTGGTTGCAAATGACGTCACTGGTGCAAAACGGTGGCACTTGCTTCCAAGATGTTTTGGCTTCCCACCTGAGGGAGCCGTCATGTCGCCCATCTTTACCAGTCTATGGTCCCGACCAATCACGCTGCAGGTTTTACTGACAGCAGGTGAAGCCAGGCACCTGATCAAGGCAGAACACTTTATCTAATTTCAGTATCTTTTATCTTTTACTGTCCTAATAGAAATGTGAACAGGTATTTATTCCTTTTTCCAAATTATCCCCGTCTGATTTCAATTTAGTTTCATTCTGTAGTTGCTTTGGGAGCTAAATCCTCCTGGCTGAATCTAATTTGAAGACTGGGACTTCAAATGAACAACGAAAGGAATCGCTTGTGTTTTCTAGTTTCCAGAACTACAGAAACAGCAAAACTGTGTCACACTGAGGCCAGACAAAAGAACAGGCAAAATATTGGCAATGTGAGTCTCTGGAACGTAACAATCTACTGCTAGCAACAGTAAGACAGCAGCTAAGGAGTTCCTGAGCAGTAAAAGCTACGCTGACCAGCACAGAACATGTTGCTTTCCCATTGTAATGTGAATACGCCTAAACCAGATCAGCCTCAGTTTGGAAGGTCAACTGATGACAGGGGAAGTACAGGCAAGGCTACTGAGTCCAGCAACATTTAGGGTTTGTTTAGGTGTCATTGATTTACCACCAAAATAAAGCTCTGGCTCTTTTTAAGAAGTGGATGACTTTCAGCTGATTTTTGCCCCCATTTTAATGTCTCAGCTATTTTAGCACTGAACATGAGGAGAACATGGTGAAAAAGAGTAAATGAGCTGCTTGTGTTTCCCTAAAGTGATTAAACAATAAACAATAAAACATAAAGTAACACCCGTCTGCTCTGTAACAGTCTAGAGACCCTGGTTTTCACTCAGATTAAAGGGTTATGTCACTTTTCTGAAGTCATATTGCAATACTTTTTGTACAATAGATTCATAACCTACAGATATTTATTTAGTTTTGTTCTCTTTGCAACCGAATGGAAATCAGTTTCCTTATAATAACAATCTATAAATATTTCCACCAGTTTACAGTATAAGTAAAAATCAAAGTGATATATCCCTTTAATGTCCATTATGCCACATCTTTGTGCTAAACATTACTTTCATTGTCATATATTGATTGCAAAAGATTCACATCTTTGATTCACAAACAGACACACAATTCTATTCTCAGGCCTCTTAATATGTTTTCATTCCTTTTGTACATTTCATAGACTTTAATATGCATCATTTCATTCTGGTTTCCAAAAGCGATATTTCACTGGGATGGAATGATTTTTAAAAAATGTAAACTTTTTGCATTTAAATAGATGAACATTCAGCTGGGAACATGCAGCGCCACCAGACACCTGCCACTGTCTGGGTTCTACTTTCATTTGAAGGCTGAAAATGTTGCAGCAAATGCATGGATGACTCAGGGGGATGAGACCTCAAACTGTACATGTCTCCATGTTCACTCCTTCAGGGGGACTATAACAAATCAAAGGGGAAATAAGGGGACTTCCTACAACCATAATAAAGCATCAGTGAACAGTGTGGACTGGCTGAATCCTGATTGAAGCAGATTAGTGCAACAATCTTTTTCTTTTCTTTTTCTTTTTTTTTAGCAAAGTAGCCGCATAAATGATTTCAGTTCAGGTTTGAATGTTGTGAATTCAGAGGTCAGTAAAGGCTTAAAATAAGCAGATTCTTCAGTGGAAGCCGACTGTTCACATCTGAAAAAACCATTCCACCTGCATGAAACATCGCTTTATCTCTTTAAATATACATCTAGTAACTCTGTAGTTCAGGACAGAACAAAAGTAAGAACAGGAATGTTTATACAACAGTGCGTTTCACTGAAATCATGTGACTTTACATCAGATAGTTTCACGTGTGAACGACAGATAATAATATCGTGATATTGCGTGACACTGCTGCGCCTCCACCTCCTCCCTTACGGCATCAATTTGTACATTCATTGAGTCTCTGAGTAAAATGCTACTGCTGTGTGTTACATTTGTGCATATTGTTTACTGTACATAAAGGGAAGCATCCAGCTCCAGCCTGCCAAGAGCCAGTGGGCGGTTTGTTTAAGCTGAACAACACAGCAGGACGTTAACCGTAAACTCTTATTTTCTAGCTGCTTATTTGAGGTTGTATATCTTTACCAGGGGCTTGTTGCTACGGCGACCAGTGCTGAGACAGCAGGATGTGTTGTGATTAATGAGACTGAACTCGGGGTCAGAACCCTGCTGAAGTGTCCTTGAGTATCGCGCTGCATCCCAAGCAGCTGCAGAAGCGCCGTGCCGACCTGTGACCTCCGACCTTCAGTGTGGAGAGGTTTTGTTCTTGGAGAGACACTTACACACGACTGCAAGAGGTTATCAGATTGTAACAGGCGGTCTTGTGAGTTCAAGCACTGATACATCTGCTTTTAATTACATATCCTGCATTTCTTTAGAGGTTTTCCAACTGAGATTTGAGACAAACGCACTGCGTTTGGCCCACAAGACAATTAACCAGCAGTTATTTTATTAATCATTTTTCAAGGTAAAAACATTTGCTAGTTCAGAGCTCTTAATGTGAAGTTTTGTTGCTTTTCTTGGTCTTATATTATTGAATTTACTCATCATGTATCTGATGCTCAAGCCGTTCATTAATTTTTTGCTCCTTTCACATTTTTACTCACTTTTTTCACGGCAACATAAAGTCCTGAACCTCTGTGGAAACAGAACAACCATAACTATGAGAGAGAACTCAGTAATGTTTTCTGTGCAACAATACAACAGTATAACGCCATGAAAAAGAGCTTGAATGGTGTGTAACTTTCTGTTTACATTGCTGAGATGTGGTTATTCATTGTTTGTGTTACTGCTGTATCAGCGGCCAGTCTTACTGTTTATATATTTTAATATTTATAGTGTATAAAAATAATTTAGGATATGTATTTTATCTTAATTTCATTTACCCCTGGTCTTAATAGAGCCTTTCTGACACACTTCACACAATTTCACTATTTGCTTTCCCAAAGTCAAACTTTCTTTCATGGAAATTTATTAGCAAAGTCCACAGGATAAATGTTTGAAAAATACGGTGTCAGAATCAGCGTTACAACAAGAAAACAAATAGTTTTTTATTTTATAACTAAAAAGAAAATAAGTTCAACCTATGTCAATGACTTTTTTTGTCTCTGGATCTGGAGCTCCACATCTCTGACCTGCAGCCGCTGGCCTCACCACCTGCTGTCCTGCCATCCCCACCCCAACCTCTCCTGCTATCCCCTCCCCCCTCATCCTCACTCCCACCCCAATGGGTTGAGGCAGATGGCCGCCCTCCCTGAGCCTGGTTCTGTCAGAGGTTTTTTCCCCCTCCCTATCCTAGGGGGCTTTTTGGTTCCTTCCCACCGTCGCTGACTGCTTGTTCATAGGGAATCCAAAAGCAACTTTGGATTGTTGGGTTTTCTGTTTTCTGTTCATCCTTATCATGTTAAGCGCTATGAGATGACATATGCTGTAAATATGCACTATATAAATACAACTGAATTGAACTTTTAAAAATAGTTTGACAATATAAGGCTGAAATTACCATTGTTTCCTGTGTGGTGACTCTACATACTGTAGATATTGTACTATTTACATGTTGAATTAGTTTCCATACATGTCTTCTATCTGCTCTGTATAAAACACTGCCTGCAGTTCAGCTGAGAAGCTCTTGAATTATTTTCACGTGACTGTTGTGACTCACTAGAGGCTTCATGGTTGTGCTGAATTCAGGAAGCCCTACCTGCTGATGGTTTATTTATCAGCACAGCAGGCTTATTTGTCGGCTTTATTTTCCTGGTTAAGGTTGGGACTTGTTAGCCACTTTAGTCCACATCTCCACTATTTTTACTAAAAACCCACTAAGGCCGACTGTTCATCTCCTCGTCTGCAGGGACAATCGGAGGATTTAAGACTTTGTCTTTGCTGTCGCGTCCTCACAAGGACTTTCCATGACATCCGAGAACTGCTCCCCCAACAGTCCTCGATATAAATAGACTATTTCTATGGTAACGGAGTCATTGCGCTGCCGACAGAATAAAGATTGATTTTCTCTAGTGTCTTTGGCCAAGGTGCTCGTGTTTGGTCTTGACATTCAGACACGTCACAGAGGAGCTGAAACCCAGTTGAGCTTTCTTTACAGCACATCGTCTTTCTAGTTAGTCTAATTCTAGTAAATATCTACTCATGTGTTTAATTGCGACGCTGGAGTAAAGCTGTCGGGGCAGGCGGGCGCTTTACGAATGTGTGAGTCACATCAGGAAACACTGAGAAAATATTCACTCTCTTCATCAGTTCATCTTCGGCGTCTCTGAATTTACTGGTTCAGCTTCACATTCACAAGCTTCACCTCCATCTTAATGGAGAAAACGAATCCTGGTGCCCCGAATGTTCTGCAGACAGACACGATAGCAACTGAGAGAAAAATCAGATTCTTGAATTATCATCAATAACGCTTTAGTTTAAAGAGTCAGTCCATCCACATGTATTGAATATTCTGACTTACTGGGAGTAGGCTTTGAGTCTCCTCTACTGAAAAACAGTCCCTTTAAACCTGCTAACAGTGTTTTCTATTGATTAAACATGCAGATATTGTTTCTGAAACGTTCCTGATCATCAAAATGTTATTTTCAATGCTCCAAAAATATATGTATTTATCTTCTCTGTATGTCTGTCTGACTTCTGCATTATCACTTTTTTTGTTAATGTGCATAAAGACGGGACTTTTCACAATGGCTTCATTTAAAAAAATATTTCTACTCACCCACAATTAGACACTATTTGAACTACTTGTCTAATATTTTTGATTCTGAATCAATGTCATGATGAGAAACACTAAAAAATCATTTTTTTCTTTCACGATTTCTTCAAAGATTTCAATCGACCAACATTTTCTTTGGTAGAATTCAGGCCTTCAAGTTACTTTGCAAATTCATTATCAATCAACAAATGAATTATGATACTATTATTATAGTTGAAGCTACCCAGCTGTACATAAAGTCAGTAGATTAGCCGCAACTTTAAACTGATGTGCACATTAATGCATTAATATCAATAAACAGGCTGTTCTAAAATACCATTCTGCACAAGCACTTTTATTGTTGGTGCTTTAAGTGTATTTTGATGCTAAAACTTTTGTACTTTTACTTAAAGATGTAATGTTGATAGTTTTACTAGATGATCTGAAAGCGTACTCCAGCACTGGCAGCAACATCTGGAACCAGAGTTTGGCTCCATGTGGATGTGATTCACATAACAGTGGAAGATGGGGGATAAAGCATTTCCAGGTAATTTAACTCATCTTTCTAGTGGGATTTTAAACCGACAGTTCACATCAATGAGCTGTGGGGCCTGCAGTGCATGTTGGTGTTAATGTGTTTCTGTCAGATTGGTAGAAACATTTCTGACTCCACTGACTCATTCTCTCCTCCACAGAGCTGACAAAATTCAAAAGAAAGAAAGAAAAAGGCCAAGAATTCACTTTGAAACATGGGATTTAAATTGCAGGAGGAGCAGCGAGTCTACAGAGAAAACAGGAGGTCATTTCTGTAATGACTCACATGGGCAGGTAATGTTAAACCCCCCCACCTCCCCTGGAGAAATAAATCCTGTCTTAATGGGGCTTTGATGTGTAAAACCAGCAATCCCCAGGCTCTGGTCCTGCTCCTCACTGCCTCTCTCCATCCATGTAGCTCAGATAAAACCCTCTCAGACCTCCTCCGTCCAACCAGCGGCAACAATCCTTCCCTGTATCATGTGGTGTTTCTACAGCTGCTGTTTCTCCACACTAGTGAGGACCTGCCGTCTGCAGCAGACCTCCTCCTCTCTGTCTCCCAACAAGACTCAGCGGCTCTTTCAGGCTTAATCTGAGTCGTGCCCGTCTGTTCATTCTCGTCTTTTTATTCTGAGGCGAGTGTGGAAACCTGAATGTGTCATTCAGAGGATTTAGCTTCGTGCCGTGTCTTCCCCGGCAAGCTGAAAATCCACCTCTTCAAGAATCACCTCACGTCATCCAGCTGCATCCCACCGCCTCGCCCACATCTCTCCTCCGTCACTCACAGAAATCACTCTGCTGTGTTTCTTTCTAGTTGCAGAGCTTTGCACTCTTTACTTCTGGCTACACTGCTCAGTGCACATGCCTCTGAATGAGAGCAGGAGCCTAGAACTAGGTGTTTCTAATTCTGTCTGAATGGTGGTACAGCAGCTATAGGAAGAGAAGTCTGGTGATGTTCTGGCTTCTTCATGCAATCCTTGTGGTTTCAGTCATAGCATCTGGACTTGCTTGAGTTTCTTGAAGATGTTTTCGAGAAACTCAAGTCCAGATGCTATGATTGAAACTACGAGGATAATCATGAACTGGATGACTGAGAACCTTCATAGACATTTTTCATGCAACAAATCAACATTTACTCTGAATTCTAAAACCTGCCAAAGGCATGCTATATATAAAAATCACCCAAGTTACACCATTACATGGAGACACTGTATAAACAGAAAGAATCATTGATCCTTAAACAAATCATGTCTGACTGAATGAACCAAATTTGAGATTAAAATAGTGATATTTCATCAAAATGACTTTATTCTAAGTGTTTCATTTTAAAGTCGCCAAAAATAAAAGTTTGCTCTAAACTAGAATTTGTGATCAAACTAAAATTCTGTGCTCCTCTGTGCAACCGTGAAGCTATTAGTGATTCAGCTGCGACCAACAGTTATGTGACAAACATTCCAGGACTTTTAGGCTGAACTGCAGGCTGTGTTCACGCAGAGCAGAGTGTGTAAAAATAAATAAATAAATGTAAATGCTAAAATATCTGAGTGACTTTTTCCCCCGGTATTGGTAACACGTGTGGGCACTGCTGTACATGTTGATTCCACGTTTTTCCAATTTCTGTAAAATCAGAGACATTTAATTTTGTTTTTGTTTTTTAGGATTTATGTCATTATAAGTTTGTTAAGCAGCACAAAAGACATTTCTGAGTTCTCTCTCCTTCTGGCCATTATTGTGCTGTTTCCAGAGGTGCAGGACTTTATTTTCAAAAATGAGTAAAAATGTGACGGGAGCAAAGAATACACCCATAACATACACTCTGGGGCAGTGGTGGCACAACAGGTTAAGCCCCTCAGAAGGTCAGAGGATCGAACCCCCACTGTGGGGCCCTTGAGCAAGGCCCTTAACCCCTGACTGCTCCCCGGGTGCTGCACCGCTGCAGCCCACTGCTCCTAGTATGTATAGTTAAGGTTAACTTTGAATAGGATGAATGCAGAGAAGGAAGGAACCCAAGGGGATCAAAAATGTTAGATTAAAAAACTGTTTGTGGTTCAGAGGATCAGGCTCCCTCACATGAATGCAGATGAAGACACTTCAGCAGGGACGGACTGTCACGGGGTTCGAACCTGCGACTGTCCAGTAAAACAACAATATTTAAATCACAACACTAACCTGCTGCAGCAGAGATTAAACCTCCTCATCAGACCCTTCATTACTTTAACAAACACTATCCTGCTGTTTTTATGAATAATATGATCATCACTACATTCACTCACCAGCCGCTTCATTAGACACACCTGGGAACTAAAGCCATCCACTACAGCAGCTCTGCTATGTGCTCTGCTTTCACTAAGCTCTGCATTTCCACTTTTTGTTGTCAGAAGGGTCATAATTGTACTGAAGTTTATTACTGAGGTCAAAGTGGGAGTTGGTTAATAATATTCACTGTAGATATTTAAAAATAAAAGATGTCACATTACTCCATTTAATAAAGCTCAGTAAACAAGCCTTTCTTACACCTGCAACACTGACACAGTCAACAGAAACTATAGATTCATGCAAAGTGTTGCATTCATTGTCCTAATAAGGTGACCGGTAACTGTATATATTGTTTATAATATTGTCTCCCAGCGTGTGTGAAATCAAAGTCTTTTTCAGTTTCCTGGAGAGTCTTGGGGGAAGCTCGATGTTCTAGTTTTCCTTTTTAAGCATTAACTACTTCATCAACAGTCGGAAAATGAATTGACAACTAAGACAACTCATTTGATAAGTGATTTATCATATTTGCTTGTTCCAGCTTCCCACATGTGACATCATGATGCTTTCTTTGTCAAACTGGATGTTGAACTGATTATTTTGGGGATTATGATTCTCATAATCTCATTTTAGCAATTATGAGATATTAAATGGGTAATTGTTGAAATAATTAGCAGACTAATCAAGACTATTTTCATTATAAGCTCTTATTTTATTTTCATTTATTCCATGTTTTTAACCAAAAAAGCCCCAAAATTCACTGTTTCAAGTTGCAAGAGTTGTAATAATCTTTTCTAATTTAAATGAGCCTATTTTTTGACATTTTATGGACCAAACAGTCAATTAATAAGGGAAATAATCATCACAAGAATCAATCAGCCCTAATATCTACAAACCATTTATAGTATTTCCATTTAGTTTTTACCTGAACACTCAATATGAAATCACAATTTCTCCACTTTCTTTATCTGCTGAGGTCAATGAGCTGCTAACAGGAAGAAACTGGTTCTGCTGTGACGAGGTTTTTCCACTTTTGCATACCTGCGTTGCGTATTTGGTTTGTGAGCTTTAGCTTCCTCTGCTCCTCTACATCCGACACGTCTACTTGTGGTATTTACAGTGTTTCTGTACTGTGAAACCAAACTGCATCACATATGACAGCAAACTGCTCGAGATTAGTATAAAGGTAGCTGTGGGCTGGACTTAAAGTGTGTGTTTGTCTGTGTATGAATGAGTGTGTGTGTGTGTGTGTGTGTGTGTGTGTGTGTGTGTGTGTGTGTGTGTGTGTGTGTTTTGCTCACAGCTAGAATGAGGTAAAATATATTCTGAGGACATGCAGTAGCTGTTTGACACCACATAAAAATATTGTTTGTGTGTGCAAATGATTCTGCAAAGGTATGCATGTGTGTACATGTTTGTATAAAAAGTGTGTGTGTGTGTGTGTG
>OMNN01021734.1:1917-12406 GCA_900302755.1 Chromis chromis
CGCCTCTCTACCTTAGTGGTGCTCAAAGTGCTTTACAAAGTTTCTCATTCACCCATTCACACACACATTCACACACCAATGGTGGCAGACTTCCATGCAAGATGCCTGCCTGTCATTGGGAGCAACTTGGGGTTCAGGGTCTTGCCCAAGGACACTTTGGCATGTGGAGGGGATGGGGATCGAACCGACAACCTTGCGATCAGTGCACAACCTGCTCTACCACCTGAGCCACAGCCGCCCCAAAATAAGCTAACATCCTCACTATTACAGTGTTAACACATTCATGTTAAGTTAAGTCCTTATAGGCAAGTCTCGTCACTCAGCAGCCATCTCATGTGGGACTAATAAGGCTTCATAACTGCAACTGCAAGGGTGTACAATGTACTGTATAAAACCACTAGTCAAATCTGATCAAAATAAGGTTTAAGGCTCCCATTAGGAAACCTACAAATGTGGCAGCTACTAAAACTGACCACTTTTCTCTCTCTCTTTTTTTTTCTAATTGTAATCTCCTTGTGCCCAAAGTCAGCTGGGATGGACATCAGCCCTCTAGTGACCCTGTACAGGATAAAGTGGGTGTAGCTAATGGATGAATGAGACCTCTGAAATCTAACTACAACTTCTACATAACCCATTTGATCCTGTCTGTCCTACTATTTGAACAGGCATTTGTGAGCTAATTGTGGCACCTCAACTTGCTGATGGACTGGGATCATATAAAGATATAAAGTACATCACCACTTCTTTTGACTGTACAAAAGTGAAGTCAAAATATGGTGGAAATCATGTACTTGATGCCATTTATAACCAGAGTCTGTGCATTGGTGACTGGGGGGTGGATGCATGGGATTACTTTGTAGTTCAAATGATTAAGAAGTCCTTGCTGGCTAGCTACTTAGCTACAAATCCCATATTAACTTTTTTTTATTTTATTTCTTTTTTTAGCTATAACGCTATCTTTAACTTACTGATTGAATTTTCACCCAAAAAATAAATAAACTGCAGATACCTCAGAATAACAGCTCATTTAGTGGTTTTTAACCAGATGATGATAATTAAGGAAAGGAACATTCCTCTCACGCTCTAATGTACAATTCCTAAACAGATGCCTGCTGGTGCCGTCTTCTTTATTTAGCCCTGCTGTCAGTCACAGCTGTCAGTCACAACAACATACAACCTGTACAGCACTGAACAACTAAAAATAAATATATATATAATATCCAAAACATCTGATCAAAAATCAGAGTGAAGTACAAGTTCTTGATATGACAGGAGCTTTAAAACTATGCCCAAATATGGTTTCTATCTGCTAGCATGGAGGGGGCAGGGCTTCTGGCCTGCAACCTGCCACTAGGGGGCTTCATTTGTAGGAAGCTGCCATGTCGTCCATTTTTACATTATTCACGACTTAGACATTTAGCTTGTAAATGTGTCACTGAAAGGGCAATAAAAACATGTCTAAACATTTAAAGTGAACTACGAATGAGATTGGCTCTGCATTAGACCAGATTTGAACTGAAAATATCACAATATCAGAGGACTGCCATGGTTATTACAGTTCAGTTGTTTGGGGTTTTAGCTGTATGTCCAGAGTTTTTAACACCATGCATATCTGTATATCTTCACATGTCAATGTCAATGTCAAATTTATTCATATAGCACATTTAAAAAAAAAAAACAACCACAGTTGAACCAAAGTGCTTTAAAGACAGGTTTAAAATAACTTAACATTAATCTTAAAATCAATACAAGCAAATAGCACAATTAAACAATACACACAAAAAACACAGAAGAGGTGTCTCTGCTCAGCTAAAAGCCAAGGAGAAGAGGTGAGTCTTCACCAAAGATTTAAAAGTTCCAATGGAAGGAGCAGTGCGTATGCTCAAAGGTAGTGAGTTCCACAAAATAGGTGCAGTTACAGCAAACGCTCGGTCACCTCTATTTTTTAACTTGGATCTGGGAACATCCAAGATCATCAGATTGGCTGACCTCAGAGCTCTTGAAGGCTGGTGTACATGAATAAGTTCAGATAAATAATCTGATCTTAAAGCCTTATAAACACATAAAAGAATCTTATAATGAATCCTGAATCGGACAGGAAGCCAGTGAAGAGCAGAGAGTACTGGAGTTATGTGCTCACATGAATGAATACAAAAGAGTGTAAGCGTTACTAATATGGGAACTGACCAGGGGACAATTTTGAGCCATAGCAATTTTAAAATAATGTTTTAATATCAAAAAAGTTACTTTCATGGATTTTGTTACTCCTATATTTCTTTTTATTTTCTTTCCCATTCTTACCTTTGCAGCGTTCAATCTAAGAACACCTTAAAGGTGATCCTGACCGACACCACAAAATGATGATCTTTGTAGCTAATGATTTTCACTGAGATCTCAGTGTCTTCAGTTGGCTAATTAGAGAGAGGAATATGGATACAAAACACAAAAAACATTGCTAATAGTTAATCTGTTGAAGCATTGAATGAGTTCTCCATTAATGCGTAACTCTGAAGTTAAGAGCACTACAGGCCTTTCATCTGAAACAGATATCAGATGGCACTGAAAAACAGTAAGCATAGCCGATTCCAGCAGTAAGTGTCTTTGAAGTGTCGACCTTTGACACTGAAGAAAAGAGTTTTGACATTTCACTTAAAATGCATCAGTCAGGTTATATCTTCAAATGCCCACGCTGATATGTGTGCTCAGCAAGAACATCAGTCAACGCTGAATGAAGTGTGGGGAGATTGGTAGCAGTCACACAAATAACGTTGATTATTCTGTGGTATACTGAATATTAGCATTGTTAGCTTAATATATTAGCATATGGCACAAACACTGCTGAGGTAACTTGATGGTGCTGCTGGAACTGTAGCTATCGGACTGTTGCAATGGAAAATCAAAGTTGAATAAATGTGTTAAGCATAAGTGGCATTTTCTGCAATTCCTAAATGCTCAGTTGTGATATTTGGACAAAATAGCAAAAATCTTGTCCTTATATTTAAAATGATTAAAAGTATAAAGTGTAAAAAAGAAAATGCTTAATACAGAAAAAAAACTGGTTCTGTATTGTTATTATCAAGATCAAATATACACAGCCAAAAACAAACACACAAACACAACACATAAACACAGAACACATCTACTGGTAGCAATAATCAAGCCTGACCCAAGAGAAAATAAACCTGCAGCTGAAAAAAGATATAAACATAAATCCAGAGGCATAAAATAAAACCAACACCAATGAACATGAAACACGCAGCATCACATCAGATTTACACATTCATCCACAGCACATAAACCCGTTAACAATGGCATCTTTTATCACATGGAGTTTAGAGTCCTGATGCAGACGGGGAGCCTGGATCATGGGGTTCTGTCCCTTCTGTCAGAAGGTAGAAGCTGGAGCTCCCTGTGGAGGATGTTAGTGTCCCCACTAACATCCTCCACAGGGATGTTAGTGGGGACACTATTTTTAAAATTTGATTGATTGAGTGTTGAATTTTAACAGCAGCGATTTTCATGGCACATTTAATAATCTGGCCAATTTAGGACCGAAGCTGAAATACCAAGCAGTGATCCCGTAGCGGATGATACTGACCTGTAAGTCATACTGCACATTATTTAGTCTGACTCACCAGACGTAGGCTGGGGTTATAAACCTGCCACTGGCCGTTCATTTCAAGAGGCTTTATTCTTTCCTTTCACTGTCTGTGAGGTACCATTTTTAAAATTCACCCAAACTAAAGGAAACAACAGTAACCCTGAAACAACCTACCACGCTGAAGACTGCAAGTTTTGTAGAGGATTTGGATCCTGCAGGAGGAAAGCACTGCTAGAATGTTTTGTGAATTATGAACATTTTGCATTTTAAAAACCCTGAGCAATATCTATTTTTCTATATACACTAGAATACATGCTATTTCCTTAGTCTTTCTACTTTTGTACAATCTGAGCAATAATAGTACCAGTATAGTACTAGTATCAGTATTTCTATGCATCAAAACATCAGTGCAATACCACTGATATGTGCAATAATGTTATTTTTTAGAACTAGTACTGATGTATATTTTGGCTTATTTTTATTTTTATACTTCCAATGCTTGTAATGGAAATGTCATTCTGTCTGAAAGAGCAGGTTTTAAAGCAAAAAGTTGAAACCCTGTGTGTGGAGGCAGTCTGAATAGATGGTATTCTGCAGAAAGGTTTAAAAATAAAAACAGAACTGATTCTACGAGCTATGGCCAAGTTGTACGTTCTACTCGTGATATTTGTGCCGTCTCCACAGCTGGATAACAAAGTATAGAGGATGTAGCTATGTCTCCTGTGATGTCTGACCCCACAGGCTGGACGCTAGCCTGTTTCATAATTGTAACTGTCACCATCTCCTGGGTTAAAAACAGCAGCAGCAGTATATAAAGATAAAGAAGCTCCTTTAACAGAAAGCACAGCAGTAAAGCCATAATGATGCCAAATGCTTGACACAGCTCCATCTTTTAAAAAGTTTACGATGCTGAACTTGGGAAATTGCACGTCAGAATCTTGCTCCAGTTGTTTATTTAGCACATTAAAATGCATTAATGCAATGTCAACCAGACTGATTGGACTTGGTAAGAAATAACTGCAATGCTCATAATCACAGCCACTATTCCAGGGGTGTCAAGGGCCAGCTGAGCTGATGATGATCAGCTCATCATCAAGCTCTGCAGAAGCCTGATAATGATCCTGATCATGTGAATCAGGTGTGTTGGAAGAGGGACACATCTAGAACATGCTGGATTGTGGCCCTCGAGGACCGCAGTTTGACACCCCTGCACTATTCTCTAATAATTCCTACACTTCTACATATGAAAACTTCCCAAACAGACCACAGGACTCCTTGCAGGCAGAGTCACCTCTACACCAGCACAGAGCATCTTCCTGCAATCTCGCTTCAGTTTTTTCCTGCACACACAGCGCCCCCTGTAGTGAACACCACACCTGACTCTCTGCACACACACGCACACAAACACACACACACACAAACACATGCACACAAATTTAGCATTCTCTCAGTCAGCCACCCACACTCAGTCATAAGGGACCAGTGCGTGGTAGCACCAGTGCATGTGCCATTTTCTGGGGCGACATTTCACCAGGTGTGTGTGTGTGTGCGCGCTGTACACAGTGTGTATGTGTGCGCAGAGACGCGTGAGCATCCACGCATGTGAGTGTGAAGAGGAGCTAATGCATTAGCCTTGCTTTTGGATTCCTCAGTGCTCCTTATGGAGGCGGATTGGAAATCCCTTAGTTTAGCAACAATGTGCTCCAGCCACGCAGAGGCTTGTAGGGAGAGACACAGCACTCACATTCATCTTCGTCAGCAGCAGCCGGCTGCCAGCAACTGGTGAGAAAAAGTGCAAGTCAGGAAGGTTTATGAGGATTTCTTCCTTACTTCTTTTCACAAATTGTCACTTCTTTTTTGGAAAGTCTGATTCTTTATTATTTCTTTAGCCGTCCATCAAAATCAGTATCCCAGACAGCACTGATTAGGCTGTGATCAAAGTTGTGGAACGGATGTATCTCACAAAAAATCTGCCATTTCTAGTACAGACAGTACACTTAAAGCTGGAAAGGAGCAAGAGAAAAGCTTCCAGTCGGATTTCCCTTGGTGTCAGCTGAAACATGTACCAACATTAAATTTTTAGAATGACAAAAATCTACACATAATATAACATCTTTGATAAGCACCTCTTAAATTAAACATGCAATAGCCAGTTTATTACTGTTGCATAAGGTCTGTAATATTAATGTCTATCTAACCTGTTTAACTATAGAAAAATCTACACTTTATCTTAAAATGAATGCAAATTTTACATGATGATACAATTTTCAGTAAATTGTTCTCTCTGTTTTGTTGCATGCTGTATTTGACAATAAGTGAACTGTCAGCTCTTGTCATCTGCATGTGGAATGTGGGAGAAATGGGCAGGTTTAAAGACTTGGGCCAAATAGTTTATGGTCAAACAACTGGGTTGGAGCATCTCTGAATGCTCCTGGTGAGTACCTATCAACCTACCAACAATCCTTGAGGACGGATGAATCATGAATCTGTCACAGGTTGCTGGGAGATGTCCTCAATTAGTTTGATTCATGGTGGCTTCACCTCCAAAACGTACAGGACTTAAAGGTCTTGGTGTCACAGAACACCTTCACATGTCTTGTAGTCTGGGCCTTGGCAGGTGGCACACAGAAGGGCCAACTATATCAGACAAAAGGGATATTACTGTTTTAGTTCATCATTGTATGTGTGTATAGCGGCGGATCCTTTGGGTCCTATAGGTTGCAAGGTAGGGCCTCTGGGGATCAGGTTTGTTCCAATCAGATTGGGATCTTGGCAGTGTGGAGGCAGAGTCAATGCTGTACCTGGCCTGTAACAATGTTTAGGTGGTACATGTCAAAGCAGCATCTACAATGAATTTGCAGTGCCTACAGTGATGTTACAGTGCCTACAGTGATGTTACAGTACCTACAGTGATGTTACAGTGCCTACAGTGATGTTACAGTGCCTACAGAAATCTTCTATTTTTGCATATTTCTCACACTTACATGTTCCAGATCATCAAACTAATATGTATATTAAATATAAAAATAAACATATTAAATATTATACAGAGATGATCCACAGAACACAAATTTTAAATTATGGTTTATTAAAGAATTATTAAAAACCTATATCACCTCTGTGAAAAAGTAATTGCACCCTAAACCTAATAGATGGTTGGGCCTCCCTTGGCAGCAACAACTGCAGTTAATCATTTGTGAAATCTGGTGATCAGTCTTTTACATCGCCATGGAGGAATGTTGGCCCACTGTTCTCTACAGAATAGTTTTAATTTGGTCACATTAGATGGTTTAAGAGCATGAACTGCCCTTTTAAGGTCTTGCCACAGCATCTCAATTAGATTTAAGTGCGGACTTTGACTCGGCCACTCCAAAACCTTAATTTTGTTCTTTTTGAGCCACTCAGAGGTGGACTTACTTGTGTGTTTTGGGTCATTGTCATGCTGCATAACCCATTTTGAAGCTTTAGGTCATGAACTGATGGTGGATATTCTCCAGGAGGATTTTCTGATAGAGAGCAGAATTCATGGCTCCATCAATTATGACAAGTCATCCAGGTCCTGTAAGAAAAGCAGCCCCAAACCATCACTCTACCACCACCATGGTTCACTGTTGGTGTGATGTTCTTCTAGTGGAATGCAGTATTACCTTTACACTAGATGTAACAGGACCCATGTCTTCCAAAAAGTTTCATCTTTGACTCATCAGTCCACAGGATATTATCCCAAAAGTCTTGTTCATCCAGAATTTTTTTTGCAAATGTCAGACAAGCCTTTATGTTCTTTTTGGTCAGTAGTGGTTTGAATCCTTGCAACTCTCCCATGATGCCATTTTCTCCCAGTGTCTTCCTGATTGTGGAATCATGTAGACCAGGGTCATATTGAATCATTCATTTGAATCAGGTGTGTTGGAAGGAAACATCTAAAACATGCAGGATAGGGGCCCTCAAGGACCAGGATTCCCCACCCCTGATGTAGACGGACCTTAACTGAGGCCAGTGAGGTCTGCAGATCTTTTTGATATTCGCCTGGGTTCTTTTGTGATCTCCTGGATTAGGTATTGACACCCTCTTGGAGACATTTTGGTCGGCCGGCCACTCCTCCACTGTTCCATGTTTTGTCCATTTGTGAATAATGTCTCTCACTGTGGTTCTCTGGAGTCCCAGAGCCTTAGCAATGACTTTGTAACCCTCCAGACTGATAAATATTTATTAATTTTATGTTTTCTTGGGTTATATTTGTCTTGCATTAAAATTAGTTTGATGATCTGAAATATTTGAGTGTGACAAATTATTTCTGTAGGGGAGAAAATAATTTTTCACGGTACTGTACATGAATGAGGACCCAATATTTTTCAGTAGATCACTGCATTGTAATGGGGTGATCAATGTTCTTCACTTCACATGTCAGTGACTTTAATGTTGTGGCTGATTGGTGTATGTCAAGCTGATGATTGCTCATCGACTGGGTCAGTGGTAAATCACGAACACACATATTAGCTGGTATCGGTGCCTCTAGCTTCCATGACACACAGCTCCCCATAGTGTTTGACAGGGATAACACACACATGCCAACTAGTCATAGCTTGTTGACAGTTGCATCACTGTCACTGCCATGAATGTGACACTCCAATTTTAGCCAGCAATCAGGGTTTGAGAAACTGGAACAACAGAAAGAAAGCTGAGAAAAAGGAAAAAAGAATACTGACTATATCATGTAGGATACATTTCCTGGGGTCCAACAGAATGATAGATGAAAAAAATCATCCCCAGTGTGGTGAGTTGGCAGTTCTGCTCAAAGGCAAGCTAGACAAGATAATCTTTGTTTCTTCAAGCATCAGTAACGATCGTAAATAGTCTCCAGACAACCACGATCAACAAAACAGACACCATGGACAGTTCCTTCCAACTCTTCACTTTCTATATCTGCTTTTTCTGGATCGTATCCTATCAACCCTAACCTCAAACAAACTAGTTATTCCTAAGGGCTCATTTGTTGCTAAATACAACTAGAGGTGATTAAACACAATGGCTGCATAGCTAAAAAAAAAAGAAAAAAACAAAACAGCCCAACACTGTTCCTGCTACAAGAATAAAACACAACATATGGTCCATTATGAGCACCTGCACAAGCCAATCAAGACCAGCTTATTTTCCACGACGATGTGCATATTTCTGCCTGTTATCATTTCAGGTCTGATCAGAATCATAGATCAGCGGATAATGCTTGTACATGCTCATCAGTTAAAATTTAATGTTCCATAGAATCTTGATGTCTTTGTCTATAATGTCAGATGCTTCCTGATTGGATGCTGCGACAGATATGTGCACATTACTGCAGACATTTCTCATAAGAAGTCTCTTATGTTTGACTGGTGAAAGTCAGTTTAGTAAGTATTATAAAATTAGCCAGTAGTTACTAAGAATTTAGGAAAGAGTTTTCTCAGAAAATTAGTGATTGATTTAGGAACTGCTCTGGCCACAAGTGACTGCAGAAGAATGCATGTCTTGATGGTTATACCACGATACAAATTCAGGTAAAAGAAGGTTGTGTTTTTTTTTAACAACATCTGCAGGAGCTTTTAAATGTCCAATGCCTTGTTGGTGTTTCATGATGAATTTAATCTAAAAATGTTTGACTGAAATGGGATAAAACATTTGAAATGCACAGCTAGTAAAGGAACATTCCTCATGGTAAGGCCAGGTTCAGTAAAGCTGGTCTAAAACATGAAGATTCTGCAGTGAGGTGACAATACTAGTGGCTGAGCTCTCTCCCTTTGCCTTGGTGCAGAGGACTTTTAGTCTGTGACACTGTGTCCTTGTTTGGTTATTTTTCAAGCTTTTCTGCTTTATTAAATAGTTCACACTTGAAAATGACTGCAAAGCTGAAAGTGAGTGTGTATGATGTGCAGCTAAGGTCACGACTCAGATGATCCCACGGCATTGTGGGTAAGTTCTATTTGTTCACTTCACTTTGTTCAGTTTGTTGGCCACTTCTGACATTTTCTCCGTCGTGTCTCTTTTGTTCAACTTGAGTCATGTGCTTTCTCATCTCCTCACTCCTCTCTGTGCCGTCCTTTAATCATTCACTGCCTCCCCTGCTGTCCACTAAGGGCTAACAAATGAATCCTCTCCTGCTCCATGCCACACGTCGTGACACAAATCACGCCTTTTTCACACACATGCACAACTACACATTGGTTGGTCTACGTAGATGGATTCTCATGAACAATATTTCTGCATTGAAGCTACCAGCCAACAGTTTGTCCCAAAACCTTTCACTTTGACCATTTGAATGTCAGAACATTCCAAAAATAGCCTTGGAATCACCAGTCCTCTCATCTTAAAGGTTAAAGATTTCTCACACAGCACAGGAACTGTGCTTACACAGTGAGCTATGACTCCTGCTCATTAGTTTTACTGTATTATGATGAATAGTTTATTTTGAAGACATTGTTTATTAATTAAAGTAGCTTATAGCAAATGTTCTCTGATGGAAATCCAGACATATATGATATTTACTTTACTTTATTACTTTAACTGAAGCTAGAGTGATAATTATAAAAACGTAAAGAAGACATATAATGCATTCTTTCATCCTTTAAATTTAAACAGAAGGTCACATTAGAATCAGTACAGGTTAGGAGCTTCCTATTTCTGATTCCACTGACAAAGTAAAATGACTAAGCAGAACCATATCTGCCATGTCAGAGGTCAACCACACTGACATGCCTAAAACTGATTTTGACATTAAAATGAGAAGAGTAACACTGACCTCATCTATCTGTATGTCAATATATTAATCTAACCATAAAGCTCATATTCACAACGGGTGACCCTTTACCCCCTATGGAAGGAGAATCAATATAGACCCATAAGTACTGGCATCCC
>OMNN01021783.1:2121-19682 GCA_900302755.1 Chromis chromis
GTTTGTAGCTCCTGTGTGTGTGTGTGTGTGTGTGTGTGTGTGTGTGTGTGTGTGTGTGTGTGTGTGTGTGTGTGTTAGCTGTGTGTAATATGTGCGTATAGGAGATATCTTGTTTCCTCGAGGGAGTCCAGACCCATTTCCACTGTCTGCTGTAGCCAACCAAGCCAGCAGTGCATCGATAATCTATTAGGGCAGAAACACACACATATACTTTCGCTCACACACACACACAGATAGGTTTGTTCTTCTTACCTGCCACTGCTGAACACACTGTGGGTGTGGACAGACTGTAACTGGGTGGGCCTGTACCTGAAAAGCAAGCATGCACCGATATTAGAAATCACACACAACATCAATCAGCGGCATTGGCTAATCTAAAATAGAAAGTAGTTCTATGATTGAGTAATCCATGTGCCTTCTGCAGACGTTCATGTGTTACTTGACTATTTTTAATCAAGAGTGTTTTGATTTGAGAGCATTATTTCTTTATTTCAGGGATAGATTTTCTAATGCTTTCCCATCTGCATTCAGACGTACTGTTGCTGCACAAATGTGTTTCAGTGCATCTCCTCACACTCAGGACACCGGCCTCCCGCCGTCTTGCTACAGGAGGAAATTAGGTCAATTAGGCTACCCTGCTTGGTTTAAAGTGTGTAGACACAGAGCATTACACCCATCTGTGACTGCTGAACGTCTCATTCCGAAACCGTGAGTATGAATTTGCTGACTGAGCCTCCACTCTTCACGCTTTCTACAAGATTTTAGAATCTGGCTGCAAGAATTTGCTCCTTTTCGGCGCATGAGTGAGGTCTGGCACCGATAATACATCTTCTGTCTGCATTTCAGTTCATCCGAAAGGTGTTGGATGGGGTTAATGTCAGCGTTCAGGGTCAGTCAAATCTTCAACACCAAACACCCTAATATCCTTATTAAACTTAGTGTGTACATGAGGCAATTAAACTGCCCCAGACACAGAGATATCGACAAACATCTGACCATATAGTGCATATTGGAGTACTACAGTCTTTCTTTGAACTTATTTTCCTGCAACACACCTCAAAAACTACTATCAAGCCCTTTTCAGACACGAGATACGCAACATTGCTACTTTATCTGTTACATTGACCCTCCACAGTGATGGAAAGAGTCACAATACACGAGAATTATTTGTAATTCACACAAGTCTAGACAATACACCAAGTGATGTATAACACATAATAATGCATCAATAAACCAAAGACTAAATCTAAACTAATAGCAAGTTTATCAAGCTGTCCAATAAACTAACAGCCTGGTTTATCTCTTATTTCCTAAAGACTGAAAACTCTATTAAAAATATAGCAACAGCTGTGACGGAGCTCAGGACTCAACCGCTATGCAACAAATGATTTAACTGAAGTGTATAAGCTGTGATCTGTCTGAGCTGAAGAAAACCAAACCGTGTGACTTGCTGTTAGATCCTGATCCATCCTGTCACCATGTCGGGGTAAGTAATTAATTAAGCTACTACTGTAGTTCCCTGTGCGTAAATGTGTGCCACACTCTCACTTTGGAGACGCTCATATAGATCCTGCTGCTGTCTGAAGCTGCAGGTATTTAATAAACTCAGAGGAAAGAGTCCTAGAAACAGCTGGAAGCAACCAACTAAACTTCAGCTCCTGTTTTAGGTTTTGTCAAACCTGGATTCCATTCATTATTGGTGAGTCTTTATCACAGTAAAGTTTTATTTCTATGGAAATTTTGGTTTGTAATATACACCGATCAGCCACAACATTATGACCACTGGCAGGTGAAGTGAATAACATTGATCATAATGGTACTATGTGGTGTTCTGCTGGAAAACCTTGGATTTTAACATCTGTGTTGATGAGACTTAGACACCCAAATAAACATTGTCCCAGAACAAGCACACTCCCTCATGCAAATGTCACTGGCCTACCCCTGCAGGAAAATGCCCCCCACCACATGGCAACAACATCAACCAATCAGGAACATCTTGAGGAACATGACAATGCCCCAAGATGTTGATTTGACCTCCAAACTTCCTAGACCCCATTCTGATCAAGCATCAACAGGATGCAGTGGAACCAGTTGGATTGACAGAGGCCCCACTTCACAAGGAGAGTACCCAAAGGATCCACTGCCCTGGTCCTGGTGCCAGACCCCATAGGACACCCTGAGAGGTCCTCTGGTCCATGTCCAATGGTTCAGAGCATTTTGGACCACATAAGGGGGACCAACACAATATTAGGCAGGTGGTCATGATGTTATGCCTGATCGGTGTATATTGTTAGTATGTTATTAATGATTGACATAGTGTAGCTGATATAATATTGCGTGGTCAGATATGCTACATATATAATACAGCTGCACTACTGGGCCTGTGGCTGGTGACTCCCCGCCGGCCACCAATGGTACAGTCCAAGCACAAGTGCAAAACACAGAAATGAAAAATTAGAATACTGAGTCACATTTGATTTTGTTCAAAGCTCAACTTGGCGTTATTGATTTAAAAACACTTTGCGATACAATTACCATTTGTGATGTAATCAGAAAATGAATAATAAAGGTTTCAGGCCAGTTTCTCATTAGATCCATTTCAAACAACGAACTGTAAAGCTGACGTGGACCCAGCCAGTTCAAATAAATGCAGCACCAGAGATCAACTTTACAGTCTAATGTAAAACACATTCACTTCAGTTCAATCAGATTGAGCTTTGACATGTTTGTTCATATTTGTTTTATAAATTCATGGTGAAATAACACAGCAAGTGTAAAAGTAAGTATGCAGAGGTTAATGATAGTAAAGTGGTCGATGAAATTATGTATAATTAACAAATTTGTGGACTGCAGTTGTAAGCGTGCTAACCATGCTAGCTCCTGGATGTCATGTTTACAACCTTAATCATGTTTCCTCTTGCTTCCTGCTTTTGTTAGAAGTTTGTTGACTAAGTTTTCTCAGGCCTGACCTGCTTTTATCTATAGCAATCTAGAAGACATCTATGATTTGAACTAACTGATGGTAGCAACACCTTTTTTGTCTCCATGCCCCCCTTTGGAGGATGACATGGTTTGACCTCGTGGTGGTCATGTTGCCTCACTGTTGTAAACACAGACGCAAGGACGCAGGAGTGTGTCTGATTTATGGTCACAGTGACATGATGGTGCTGCAGCTGGTTACAGGTTTGCTTTAGAGCATGTTACGGCCACTAGTGTCAGTGTGCCGTATTTTTCTTCTGTGGTGAACTTTTGTGAAGCCTTGTCAGGATGGCCTGTGTAAGCCCAGCTGTGGCTGGCTTGGGAGCCTGCTCTGGAACCCCAGCTGCCAGTCATCGCAGATCATTACCCTGGAGCAGAAGACCTGCACTCCGGCACTGTTATCCCCGCCTCCTGACCTGTCTGATTGGGCCACAATTCTGTTCCCCCCACCTTCTGCCAATCCACTGCAGCCTTCGTCGCACCTGGACAAGATAAAGCCTCAACCAAACTCTCAGTTGGCGACTGGGATTCAATGTGACTTGTGATTCTGTGTGTGTTTAGGTGGTTTCTGTAACCACCAAAGGGTGGTTACTAGTAAAACACAGGTTTGGTGGGCAGTAGCTAACTTTGCGGGAGGTATTTGTGCATCTCACGCCTTGTCCACACGTAGCAGGGTATCTCACAAAACGAAAATATTTTTCTACTCTTGGCCTCTCATCCACACGAAAGCGCAGATTTACAGCATTAAAAACGATTCTTTTAAAAACCTCCGACCAAAGTGAAGATTTGCAAATACTCCGTTTATGCGTCTGCATGTGGACATCAATAACATTTTGCATTTCGAAACGTCACTGCCTGTGACAAAATCTGTTCTTGCGTCACACATGCGACCTGTGTTTACATTCGGAAACAGTCTGGATGTGCTTAAAAACACACTTATGTGGTGTGGATGAATGTTTTTCTAAAAACGAGGTGGTGTGTACGTACGTTTTTTTTCTAGACGGAGGGGGCAGGATATTCGGTTTTACAAAAACCCTGCTACATGTGGACAAGGCATTTTTGATCTCTGTTAGCTTCTGCCAATTAGTGATTAGATTAGTGTTTTGTAGCCACCAAAGGGTGGTGATTCGTGTCCTGTGTGACTGTAATGTGTGTTTTGAGGCACCAGTTTTTGTTTAGTTCGTTTGTTCCCTTTGTTTTTTGTGCACTCGGCACTTGTTATTTCTGTTTGGTGTGGTGTTGCTACTGTGTTTAAGTTTGGGATCGGGAGTTTAGTTGCTTTGTTATTTTACCTCAGTAAGTTTTCGTCACTCTGTTAGCCTTCATTTGGTTTTATTCGGTTCTTTGATTTAAGCAACACCCACTAACTCTGTTACTTTATCATCTGTTTTGTGTTAATTTTGTCACTAAGCAATAAATTGCTTCACCCAAACCAATAACATCTTGTTTCACCTAGCTACCCCTAGAGGCTGGGTCGTAACAACACTTCTTTTTGTTATTGGAGGGTTTTTTTTTTTTATTTATTTACCTAATGCTAGTGATGACATGTAATATCATGAATCAGATAATTTAAAGGGAGAACTGTTGCATTAGAATCACAAAAAACATTCAGAGTGTTTATCAGATGTTACGATCAAAGCTTGAACATCATTTTTATCCTGTATCAGAGCTTCTTAAGCTGAAGAACCGTCTGAAGGTGTCTTATCTGTCCGTCTGCACTTGACCTCTAAAGTAGACTAAACTAGATTGGTGCGTACTTTGTCCAATTACCACAAGCATATGACTGTGATTACTGATTACTGTGCTGACTGATTTGCGTTGTCACTCTTTGAGAAATTAGAGCAGGCTGTCTGCAAGGTAAGGCGGGTAAAACATGAAATCATCAGCGTACATAGTGAGAAATATGAATTAATTTCAAAATGAGACATTTCTAAATGACTAAAACAGATTTTTGTTGATTTTGAAAAGGTTACAAGCAAAATAATTTTATAGGGTGACATAATCTGCCTTACAAAAGTGACCTGAGGTGTGTAATAGTGTTTAAAAAGTTATGCATACATTTGAGGGTATATAAGAGATCAAGAGAAAGACTGTCACATTTTGGATTCGACTGATGTATTTGCTCGACCATCTTCATCAGTTCATCTTTTCTTTAAGCTTAAATCTTGATAACCTGACTCTTAATATCATTGGCAGCCATGTTTGTTTATTGTTGCCACAGTAATCTGTTTTATTCATATTGCTCTATGTTCTGGTGTTCTGCCACTCACAGAAAGCAAAACGGCTCAGTTGTGGTGTTTTTCCTGATTGAGGGGGGAAAAAATGAAAATCTCATGTTAGTGAAATGTGCTACTGCGAGTCTAAGTACAGCAGTGTGAAGGTTCACACAGGACGTATGTATAAGTTTGCATGTATCATATATTTCTTTATGTGTGTGATCTACATGAACGAGTATGTGGCTGTCAAAGACAACACATCGCTCTCTGTCTGCTTCCCCTCACTGATCCACAGTCGGGCAAGGTAAACAACTGATGTCGGCTGGAATGGACCACCTAAGTATAAGTTTCCATGTGGGGGTATATCCTCAAAGCAAGGAAACTTTCCGAAACACATTAAAAGGAGTTATGCAAATGGTTTACGGCAGCGCTCGTGTGGCGGTATTGTTATATTAATCTGTATACACTGTGGCTCATCTTGGCAGGACCCTTTGTTTGCCTTCACTCTTAATCTGCAGGGCTCATCTCGAGCTTACATCACTCAGAGTCAACAGAAGGACATCCGCCTCGGTCTTACTGCTAACACTAGAGCTAACACCGGGGTCAAATACTCAGAGTGCGTGTGTCTGAGTGTGCGTCAACCAAAGAGACCAAGCAAAGCCAAAAAAGGTCAGCAAAAGTGTCCGCCGATGTTCACGGGCACCTGACCACCGCAGCAGAGCAAACATCCCCTGTTTGCTGCTCTTCTGTATCTCCCATTTACAAAAGAAATGGCCTGGAACAATTTCCTAGCCCTGTGTAACCAATATGCATTTTCTGATGACCATGTCTTCATACATATTTGCTCTTCAAACACCGACTTCCTCCCAGAAACTTCCTGCCCTGCAAGACAGAGAGGAGGCAACAGCGAAAGGAAAAGAAAGTGAAGGACAGTTGGTTTTCTGTGCTTGCAGAGATGTGGTTTCCTCTGGCAGACGTTGGGCCGTAGCTAGCTTGCATCAGTCTGTCCATGTGTCTGTGTGTCCAGGCCAGTGAACTCTGCCAGATGCCTGCCGCCTTGTTATCTGTACAGGCACGGCCCGTTCTGCTGTGTTGTGTACGCCAAACAGTTTATCACATCACACACCGCTAGCAAATAGACCGGGGTCTTGCACAAGTGATAGCAGACAGACACACACAGAGACACAAACTGCAATTACATGTATGCTTGCAGAACAAAAAACTTGCATGAACACATATGCACTGAGACAAATGCACACTTTATCCTACTGCAGCCCATACTTAGTACTTGCTTGGGTAATTTCTTAAGCACAGAAGTGAGCTTACATGTCATCTAACTCTGGGAGATTGATATCAATGTCATGTCTCAGCATTTTGTAAAGAATAGCAGGCAATTAGCCTCACAGACTGGAAACAAAGGGACTAGTTAGACCAGCTTTCTCCAAATTTTATTCACACATATACCAATCAATACTTCTAAATCTCATTTGTTTAATCTGTACACCAACAGACAGTCACAATTTCTGATTTAAGGTGAGGTCTGTGTAGCTTCTTCTTGACAAAAATCATGTCTCATGGTCATGACAATACTGTGGGAAGTAAATGCTCCGGGTTCAGTACATTAGTCTTTTTAAAACCATTGTCTTTACCTTTCTTGATTAAACAAACCAGATACATTGTTTTAATTATATCAAGGCTGTGTTTGGATGGCAATGCTGCCCTTTTGGACGTTCAGCTGCCACTTTGGTTTAGACATAAATATCTTAACATCTAAATGATGGATGATGGTATCGTAATGACTCTGGTGAGCACATAAAAGATGGATGTACTCACTATGACATCACCCATTGGTTTGTGGAGGGCTGTTTAGAAACCTTGAGCTGGTACTTGGCTGCTGCCATCTTGGTATTTTGATGCTTAAGGGGTGAATCTGTCTGATTGAAACTACACATGCCCATACAGAACTGATTAATCACATCATGCTGTATTAAAAAACTCTTAAAACTAGCGACTGAGACCATCAACTCATTAGGAAACATTTACTGAGGTTACAAATCAAGTGAGAAGTAGGGTCACTTTGTCTCTAAATGATTTCTATGCAGTTGGACTTGTTTTTGCAACCAGAGGAGTCGCCCCCTGCTGGTCATTAGAAAGAATGCAGGTTTAAGTCAGTCTCATGTTGGCTTCCCATTTTTTTTAAACCTGGAGGCTACATTCATCTTTTATATACAGTCTGTGAGTGATTCCTGACTTGTAGCACCACAGTGACATTAACATTTTTGACTTAGTGAAAGACGTAAACATTCATGTTGTCCTCAGGATAATAGCTTTGCTGATATTTGAACTCTTCCTTTAGAGAAATCTAAATTTGTCCAATATTTGTTTTTCAGCCTTTCAGCCTTTGAGTATTTCTATGCTAACACAATAAACTACAACATCGTAAACACCATGTGCTAAATATCAGCATGTTAATATAGTCATTGTGAGCCAGTTAGCATGCTAACCAAGCGGCAACCCTCAAAGCTTAAAAATTAAGCCAAAACTGAAGTGCCAAAAGCTGCAGTTTCTCAAATGGCCACTAGAGGCTGGTTCTTAGAGTGAGTCATTCCCCATAGACACCCATGTTAAAATGTCCAACTTTATAGCAGAATTAAACATGTTTACAGCCTGGTGCAAAAAAAATTTGTTTTCACTATAGCTAATTTCCCTGTTCATGACAACTGTAAGAGGCGTGGACTTTATATAACTTACCCGTTTAAATTAAGATCTAAAGCTATGTATGATTAAGGGCATGGCCGCTTTGTTGGACATGGTCCAGAGACATTTGCATGGCTCGTGTTAGCTTCACTCATGCTCCACCTCTTTGCTAATTTTTGGATTAGCTGGGAGTTTGGAAGAGACAGCGACTGCCAAGATGGCAACGGCCAGAGCCACCACACTGACATCCAAAACTGCCGCGACGTCATGGAGGGTTCGTACATCTTTATATACAGTCAATGATTTTGACTTAGAAAGCACCACAGTGCCAAAATGAGCCCTCATACAGCTACTACCACGGCCGTAGAGTGTTCTGACAGACATCAGCTCACTCACTGCTTCCTGTCCTTGGGTTAAGCTACGATGATCAACTGCTTTGGCTTCACACGTAATGTACAAACACAGTAAACTGCTGAGGAATGCTCTTCACGGGAAATTAAATAATCGTATTTCCCAAAATGACCGACTACTCCTTTAAGGTTTGTTATCTAATTAAGTAGGGCTTTTAAATCTGTCAGCATTCAAAATAAAAATAAAAAAACCCTCAGGACCATTGAAGTTGACTAATCAATCAGCATTTACTGTTGAACAAAAAAGGCAAAGAAAGGCTTGGTAAACAAAAAATCTGATTGTTTATGGCTCAGCTATCGCAGCAAATTGCAACAGTGCAAGGCCTCTCCGTCAAACCCACACACAATCACACAAATGCACCCCCATAATTCTGACTCCAGCGTCAGAGCGCACTCTACAAAATGAATCATAAATAAATCAAGTTAATGTTATTCCACAAATGGAGGATTACAGACTTTTCTCAGTGAAATATGGCTCATTCCTTTGCAGAAAAATATCTGCAATTCATTCTCATCAGTGCCACATAAGGTAAAGACGGTGTGTGTACGTTTTCTTGGCGATTCTCTGGTGTCTTTTGCTTTGTTAAGTGTTTTTCGGTGGCACTGCCTCACCCATTGCCAAATCCTTAATCCTCGTTTTGGTACAGAGACTGCCTGTGGTGGTGGTGTACTGTGTGCATCCTAATCTCTCCAAAGCTCTGTGTCTAATGGCTGCACTGCCTCTCTGTACACTGTGTACTTCCAGTTTAGCTATAACCTAACAGGCATGGCAAAGTGGTGACAGGAAGAGGTTGTTACACAAACAGACTGGGGAGGAAGGAAGGAGTTAAAGGTTTAATCTGGAACTCAATATTCATTTTAGGCATCCCGATACTTGCAAAGTCACGTAAGACTTTAGAATGAAAAAAATCACCTCCTTGAGTTTCCAATTTGTAAATGAAATTTCCTCAGCATCACGAAGCATCAAGTGCCGAGAGTCTGCTGTTAGTCCCACCAGTAGGTTTGGCAGCAATTTTGATGGCAGGGTTTAACGCTTGTTTACGATTGCAACTATCTTCATTAGAAATTTAGCTTCAAAAAACTAAAGAAGTAAAAAAAAAAAATGCCCGTCAAAATTATCGAGCACAAGGTGAGATCTTCAAATTGCTTGTTTTGCTCGACCAAAAGTCCAGAACTCAAATGTTTAATGTAATTTTTCATGTTTGAGAAACTAGAAGACATTCAGTTTAGTTGGTCTGTAATTGTAATGACCCAATTTATTGATAGTTTATAGTTTATTTAAAAGGGGACAGTGCAATTTCATAGAACACATGATTACACATGGTTAACCCTTTAAGACCTGAGCCTCAAAATGTCCACCTGGTCTTTTTTTCTTATTTTGATTATAAAAAGGTAAGAAAATGTCCTGTGAGTGCTGGTGCCCATTTTTTCAGAAGAAACTTTCAATATCTGGCCGTTATTTACGATTTACTGCCTATTATAAGAGTTACGTTAATTTACGGTAATTTCATCCAGCGGATTCCTGGGAGGGCACGAATGAAATTACCGTAATGACACTATATTGGCTGTAAAGCGCAACGATGCTTTACAGCCAATATTGTGTCATTACGGTAATTTTACAGTAATTTCATCCAGCGGATTCCTGGGGGGGCACGAATGAAATTACCGTAAAATTACCGTAATGACACCATATTGGCTGTAAAGCGCAACGTCTCAGCTTTCAGAAACCGTTGGATTTTTTTTTTCCGATAGCACAAACGGTGATATTTACGGTATTCCAAAGTGCGCTAGCCCAAATGTGTCACCCATGACGCACTAGGACTTAAAGGGTTAAAAAAAAAAAGCCAGAATTAGCCAGAAGGCCAGTTTTCATCTGTAGTCCCCTGGCCATGATGTGAAAAAGACAGTAAAATTACAATTTTAAAAAAGAAGAAAAGAAAAGAAAAAGAGAGAAAAAAGCACACAATACATGTACAATATGATACAAAATACATATGCAAACACTTACTATACAATTAAGAAAAAAATGACATGAATACAATAGTTGTGTGTCTGTCCTCCTCGTGTAAGCGTGTGGATATGTGGTTGTGTAAATGTCTGCTAGCTGTTTGAAAGAAAGCTGCTGGGGAGCTGATATGTGAAAGATCTGTCCTCC
Source organism: Chromis chromis (assembly GCA_900302755.1). Lineage (NCBI taxonomy): Eukaryota > Metazoa > Chordata > Actinopteri > Pomacentridae > Chromis > Chromis chromis. The sequence continues at coordinate 12,579 of OMNN01021783.1, forward strand.
AGTTTCTTGTAATCCAGCTCACATGAGAGGCTGCCAGCCCACGAGCCAGCCCACAGAACGCAAACAGAGTCTTGGAAAGGCACTTGACATTTCACTGGCATTTCACAGGGAGGACCCTAGAGGTTCTAACTGGGCTCCTCATTAATTCCTCTTTTCTGTTTCCCCAAACACACGTTAGCTGTGGCCCACGGAGGGTTTGTTGAACCTCTAGTCAGCACCGGGACCCAACTGAGAAATATAGTCAGTTAAAGTTGGAGCAGAGCTAATGAAAACAGATTGCTACACTAGTCGTGTAAGAACTCAAGAGACATCGTTCCTCTGGTGATTTTGGCTCTTTCAGAGTTTGTAGAACACTTCAATGAAATGCAGCGGTTCAGGTGGGAGTGTGTGCAGGTATGTGAAGGCACGTCAGGTGTAAGATTTGTGGATATGCAAACATTGTGGCTATTTATCAGCTTAATTACATCTGATTTATTTACACAGGAAGACTAATTTCAGAGTAGGAAAGTATTCAAACAAACAGACTGAACAAGAAAACATATACTGCTGCTTACTTCAGCACTTTACTTCCTGAATCTGTATCTGCACACCCTACAGTGGTGCAAATTAAACACAATCAGCTGTGCCACGTTCTCCTTCAAATACTTGCAAATTACGCTTTGTAGTTTTCTTTTTAGGTTATAAATTGAATTGCAGAGATACAGGTGGGGCATTGATTGTCTGTTATTCATGCATGGACCATGTTTTCAGCAGTTGCAGGCTTATTTTGCCTCAGTACACAGCTGCCATCCTATGGAAAGCACAGTGCACTGCATGCTATTTGACCTTGTGCCCAATCCCACTGATTGGCAACATACTGGGTTTACAGTATATTCATACACGTATTAGGCAATTAATAAGAGGATGTTAAAAAGCAGCTCCTTAATTATTTCATTTTTTAATGTACTATAGATTTTACCAAAAGTCCTGTCTGAGGTCAAGGTGTTCAGGAAAAATGGGTCAGGTAAATACATAGAGGTTGGATTTCTGTAGAGATATCATCCATCCATCCTTTCGTTCCAATTGTTTTCCACTTATCTAGGATTGGGTCACATGGGCTAGGGCAGCAGGCTAAGCAAGTCATTCCAGAAGTCCCTCGCCCCAGCAACATTTTCTAGCTCCTCCTGGGCATCCTGAGGAACTCCCAAGCCAAATAAGATATATAATCCCTCTAGCAAGTTCTGGGTCTCCTCCCTGTTGGATGTGGCCAGAAAACCAGGACGAATCCCAATCAGATGCCCGAACCACATGAGCTGGCTTCTTTCGACACGAAGGACTAGCGATCTATTCCAACGTTCCTCCAGATGTCCAAGCACCCCATCCTATCTCTCAGGTTGAGCCCAGCCACCCTACAGAGGAAACTCATCTTTTCCTCTTGTATCCACAGCTTCATTCTTTTAGTTATTACCCAGAACTCATGACCATAGGTGAGGGTTAGAACAAAGATGAACTGGTAAATCAAGAGCTTTGCCTTCTTGCTCAGCTCGTCTTCACCAAATTGGACTGGTAGAACGCCAATATTACTGCTGATAATGCACCAATCTGTCTAATCACCACTTGTAAGCAAGATCTTTAAGAGATACTTCTTCTCTTGTGGCTGCAACTCACCCCCAACCCTGCAGGAGCAATCCCTCGATTTCTTGCAGACAACCATGGCCTCAGATATGGAGGATATGGATCTCATCGCAACTGCTTCACACTCAGCTGCAACCTGTATGTGTTGAAGGTTACGGTCTGATGAGGCCAACAAAAAACAAAGGCATGACTGTGAGGTTCCCAAACTGGACACCCTCGTCACCTCAGCTGTGCTTTGAGATCCTGTCCGTGTATATGACAAACAGGATTGGAGACAAGGGGCAACGCTGGTGGAATCCAGCGAACCCCAGAAACATGGTTGACCTTGTGCCAACAGTACAAACACAGCTGTCACTTTGGTTGTACGAGGACAGCATGGCTTGTAACAACAGCCCGGATGCCCTGCACTCCTTCGGTTGTCTCCCTAGGGTTCCCCAATGAACACAGTCGAAGGCCTTCTCCAAGTCCACTGGATGGTCAAACTCTCATGACCCTCTCAGCATCCCCACAAGGGTTGCTGGTATTGATCCCATTATGGTGTAATGTTATATGTGTCAAGCGTGACTATGGCTAAAAGAATACTGATTAAAATCTCTTCTAGAGAGACAATGAGCAAGAACAGTGAATGAGGAAGGCACTTATTGTACTGCTCCACCCTCTGCTCTTTAGTACCCAGCAGATGAATGTTATGGTTGCTCGGGGAAGCTCCCTGGTACCGTATGACACTGTGTGATTGGTGAACGAGAGGAGAGACTGCTAAAACACATTAGAGGTGCTAAGACAAGGAACTCGTTTAAGTTGTAACCGCCTTCAACAAGCTTACAAGTAACACACTTTCCCTTCCTTCCACATGAACACAGGGCTTTCAGCAAAACTCCTCTCCCTAAGGGTTGAAATGTCTTCAATGCAGTAGCGTTATGTATAAAAACTAATATAAATGTAAATTGTATGTGTTTTTGTGTCCCATTAAGGCTACCATGGCTTGTACTGTGAGGAGGAGTACAATGAGTGTCTGTCTGCCCCCTGCCAGAACTACGCCACCTGCAGGGATCTCATCAACGCCTATGAGTGTGTCTGCACGCCACAGTTTGAGGGTATGTATGCATGTGTGTAAATTATTATTTTTACATGTATAATCAGAGTTTCACAGCACTAAACATGCAACCTTATGAATTATTACATGTTGTCTCTGTATGTGTGTGCAGGCAGACACTGTGAAATCTACAAGGATCCATGTCTGAAGATGCACTGCCTGAACGGAGGCCGCTGTGAGAGCGCGGGACTTAATGCCTCCTGTGCCTGCCCACCTGGATACCTCGGTAAGCACTGATGATCAATAGACCGGCTGCATATTACTGTGCATGATTAAAATAGAGGTGAATGTGAGTGTATGGTAAATAATGCAGTCGAAAAACTGAATTTAAAACAGCTGCATCAACCGAAAGTGTTCCTGCATTTGAGTCAGACTGTAACCCATCAGCCTCGGTTTCTGCTCTTGTTGCTTAATGCCACCTTACCTGTCTGCGCAGGGGAGAAGTGCGAGGTCGACATTAACGAGTGCGAGAGCAACCCTTGTCACCATGGAGGCACCTGCGTTGACCAATCGAATGGCTTCACCTGTCACTGTCCACCTGGGTGGGTGGGGCCCAGCTGTGAGATCCGTAAGTCAGGCTGTCAAAAAACGTCTCCTCAGCTATTAATCTAAAATGCGACATGTAGAAAGCTGAATATCTGTGTGTGTGTGTGTGTGTCAGACCTGCAGTGGAAGCCAGCACACACTGAGGACACCCTGACCAACATGCCCCGCCACTCCCTCTACATCATTATCGGAGCCCTGTGCGTGGCCTTCGTCCTCATGCTCATCATCCTCATTGTGGGCATCTGTCGCATCAGCCGCATCGAGTACCAGGGCTCGTCCCGCCACGCCTACCAGGAGTTCTACAACTGCCGCAGCATCGACAGCGAGTTCAGCAACGCTATAGCCTCCATCCGCCATGCCAGGTCAGGACAGTAAAACACTAATCGATTAACAATAAGGTCAATGACAGTTTTGTATTTTCCATCACTACGCAGCTTTATGTAAACATTTATGTACTGGTACTTTTTTGTGATATTTACTGATGTAACTTAATGATTGCTTAGGAATCGGTTTATGCATTTTTAGGATTTTCACCAGTTTTGCTAAAAAGGATCTGTTTAAATATTGGCAGAACAATGTCAACTTTAGGACTGACTGCTTTTCTGGTTCTTGTGGACCATGTGATATGTTTGAACGCTCTAGAATAAGCAAGTAAGGGAGACTTTTGGTTTATACTGTCTCGTCAGTTGCTGTTTTCAAGGTCAAAATTAAGCTGTAAAAAATCAAGTCAGTTTACGAGTCACGTCGAGCACTACTCTGCCTCTGACAGCAGTTTATCTTCTGGAATTTATTGTCAACTGACAGTCTGACTTACAGCCTGTGGATGCGGGGGGTGAATAATCCAAAAAGATTTACTCCTCGTAACTTTTCTTTAACACTTTTCCTTGACCTTGATGGAAAATCTCACAAGGTCAAGGAAACATGTGAAGGACAGTTCATACAGACAAAGGAAAAGACAACCGCTGTGCTCAGAGAATCAGACTTATTCTAAGTTACATAATGATGCATCTGTGGATGTTGTTGGTCTGAATGTTGCTGCCACTCAGAATTATGGGATGGCATTATCTCAATTCCTCTTGTAAACGATGGATTAGTGTATCCTGTGCTAAAGGAAACAGATTCTTCCAGGTGATTTCACTCAGTTAGGAACCTTTCTCAGCAAAAATAACTATTTGATGGCAACCTGGACGTCGAGTTTAAAACACAGGAACATGTAACATGCAGGCAGGCTTCAACAAAAAGACACTGTTGAGTTGCATTGTGGGAAACAAGGAATTCAGCATTTTTTATTGCTAAAATCTGGAATATCTTGGCCTCTGCTGCATATCTATAAACCAGTTTATCATATTATTGTCTGCCTTTTGTGTATCCCTCCTAACATTCAACACTAAATCACTGCCGTGCCTCTTTAATAGAACTTCTTGCTCACTAACTACTACCACAAGGTTTCACGGCTATTTTGGGAAACAGCATTTGGTTTCGCAACACTGATGAACATTTGGTTTTTATGCTTTCTCATTAGATTCGGGAAGAAGTCCAGGCCCGCCATGTATGACGCCACTCCCATCGCCTATGAAGACTACAGTCCTGATGACAAGCCGCTGGTTACTCTCATCAAGACAAAGGATTTGTAAAACACAACCATCACAAGCTGTACACATGCGACTGCACATGACCACATGTGCATGCACACACATACATGAAGTCAGTATAAATAGAAAAGTATTTCCTAAGAAAAAAAAAAGAATAATAGCAAAACAAAATTGAATGTAAAGTGGAGAAAAAATAATCCAAAAACACACACTGTAGTTTAAAAAGAACACATCTGGAATTTGATACATCTATTTTCCTGTCAAAGTCCATGATAAGGCTTTATTGTAGCATAAGAGCATACTTTGCATTACTTAAGTTATTGATGATGGGCAACACTACCAGTAACCTCTGCTGTACAATAGAGTGATGACTTTAGTCTGCACCAGACTGTCTGTCTGTAGGTGAGGCCAGCAACCCAGGAGCCCACATTTCTAAGCGTAAACTCAGCAGACAGTGCTGACAACAGTCCTTACAGGTGTTGTAGAAATAGGTGCACTTCTCATAGTGCATACACTGTATCTTTTTCTATATTTAAAATGAAAAAAAAACATCTGCAGTAGGTTGCCTTACTTCGTGCATGGTTAGATTTGATGTTCTCTCTGCAATATTTTAAAAACCCTTTGTATTTGGTTGTTGGTTGTTATTTTTTCATTGCAGTTGTATTTATCTCTGTCAAGATTGTGCCAAATCTTTTCTTTTGGGTATTTTGTGGTTAGTAGACAAAATACATACATGTATAAAATACTAGTCACAGAATTTTTCTTTTTTTAAAATACATATTGTCCTGTTCTTTACATGCAAGTTACTTCAGTGGTGTACGAATAGTGAAGAAAGTGGGTTTGCTGGAGTACCGTGACCCTACCATCCTACTGTATGTATTTCAGTGATATTTAGGATAGTAGGTAGGTATATTTCTCACTGCACAGAAAAATAATTGGTTTTACTCAGTGTACCTGTTTTCCCCAGTGTACAAATTCACCTCTAGTATTGACAGCGTTGAATAGTTTCTGGATGCGAGTGTGTTTGCCAGAGTGCCCTCTTGCAGGCTTTAAGGGTGAAATAGAGGGAAGAGCAGACCGACAGGGAAGTTATCTACTCCAGAATATATGTGCTTCTGTGTTCTGCCAATGGAAAACGTTCTGTCTGTGCAGCTGTGTCGTTCCTCTCAAGGTCAAGCAATGTTCTACCAATAGGCTCTCAGCTTATCCTACGATTTTTTTCTCTCATCTTAAACACAGCAGCGACATGATTACCTATTATCTATGTTGAATTATGTAAACAATAAAGATTCAAGTGAAACATAATCTGCTCACGTGGTCTCTTGTGTGAACTCTGGCTCAAACTTAAATATGTGTCCTTGTTCCCTGTAGTGACAACAGCAAATGCTTTTTAGTAAATCACCTTGAAAGTATGTTTTTCTCCAGCCTTGTGTGCCAAACCATCACCAGTCCATAAATCACAGCTGCAAACAAGATATTTCTGACCTCGGCCTGTGTCAGGGTCAACAACCTATCTAATCCCCCAGAGACGTTTGTTTTGTGCAACAAAAGTGTTGTACTGCATGTAGCATATTTGGGGCAGAGTGCCGTTTGACAGTTTATCATACAAGTAGCAGTGTGATAGCTGGATTTCAGTACGAATAAATACCTCTAACCCTTTTCTGAGTTATGTTGTTCTACAAAACCATTTTTCACTTCCAAAAAGAAGCCAAACTTCTTAAAATGTATATGTTACCTAAACACAATGAGCTGTACATAGGATTTGCTACGTAAAAATAGTTGAAAATGGCCTAAATGTCATTGTATATCCAGTTACTAAAAATAAAAACAGTCTAAAATGGCCTAAATTTCATTATAAATCTGGTGAACAACCAATAAAAACAGCCTAAATTGCCTGAATTTCATTATAAATCTGGTGAACAACCAATAAAAATAGTCTAAATGCCCCAATAGCCTAACGGTTATGTCGCGTGACCCAAGTGTTAAAGCATAGCGGCTGTCCCGGGTTCGATTCTGACCTCGGGCGTTTACTGCATGTCCTTCCCCACTCTCTCCCGTTTCTGATTCTATCCACTGTCCTATCTAATAAAGGCATAAAAGGCCAAAAATAAATCTTAAAAAAAAAAGTCTAAATGGCCTAAATTTCATTATAAATCTGGTGAACAACCAATAAAAAAATAGTCTAAATGGACTAAATTTCATTATATATCCAGTTAACAAGAAATAAAAATCATTAATACCATCTTAAATTTGAGTATG
>OMNN01021794.1:2818-27592 GCA_900302755.1 Chromis chromis
GGGGGGGGGGGGGCAAATCAGATTTAACAAGCATAAATAAATCATCCTGCATAGTTTTTCTCACTGCTGTCCTGCTTTAATGTTGTCTTAAGAACGAGCAATTTAAAATGTACTTTTTGACAACACGTGCTTTAACTGACATGCGTTATTTAGCTTTAGTTGAACTTGGACTGTGCCTGTTTCCTAGAATGTGTAAAATTTATGCACATCTGCCCTCAAAAATTCCCACAGTGGAAGCAAAAATGTTGCATACATGCAAACTGCTTTCCCACAATGCCATGTGTTGCATTTTACAGCTATCCCACACTACACTTGTCAGTTATGCTACAAAATGATGGTTCATAAAAGTCTGAAATCCCAAATTATGTCTCACTATATAATCAACTGCTGAGTGTCACATAGAGAGTAAATGATGAAGTGATTAAGGTTCACTTTATGCAACTTAAACCTAAAATAACAGATTTTTCGATCACATGGAAGCAAGTCTGAAACAAAGTCTGATATATTGCCACCTTAAATAAAGCAGATATGGCAACCTTGAGAGGAAACATTTGCCTATTGACCCTCACAGAAGATGTCGTGCAGCATTACGATTCATTTGAAGTTGCTTTTGTGTCCACCTGATGAATTTAAATCCAATATTCTCTCTCCTTTTAGCTCGTTTTTTTGCTCCTCACCAGCTCCTCTGGGAAATATCTGGCTCTTTAGCAGCTAAATACTCCATTTTATTCACCAGCTGGTTTCTAACCTTGTCTGTCTGCGTTTTGGTGTTGGGCAGGAAATGTAGGCTGGTGGTTTTTTTAATGTTTTTTTTTTTATTTTTCCATTGAAAACACCTGCCTGTTGTGACTGAAAATAACTGTGAGAGATCAGTTAGAAGGAACTGGCACAGTAACATTTTGGATAATTAAAAACACAACAGATGTTATAAAGTTCCTTAGAAATGAGCCGTCAGGTCAGTACTATACATAAAAATGTTGATTACAGCCGCTTTAAAGAATCAGAATGAGCCAAATAGAGACTTATATTGAAGCTGGGCTGTAGTTTTATAGTTTGAATATGTATTTTGATATTTATCTCTGAAAAACATCGACAGAGAAAATGCAATAATGAAAAAATGTACACTGCACACTGCTATAGATCTCTTCAGCGTGGACTTCCCCACACCAGCATACTGGAGAGAATCACAGCTTAGTGCAGCTGTGCAAGACTCCGAAGCTTTTGTGGGTTAACAAATAGATAAATGGCCACGGTTAAAGCAGCAGCAGTGAGAATAATGCAATTTCAGGATGCTGTATATATTTTTCTTGCAATTTTCCCCACGAGCTGTAACTTCGCCGTGAGGCAAAAGTGGGTTCAACAACAACAACAAAAACACGAGAACACAATGATTTCATGGCGAACGTCTTTCATGAGCTGCTACAAAGTCAGCTGGTTTTAAAAAATGTCGCGGCATGTTTGTCAACTGAATGATTCATCCAGTTACTTGCTACCTTGTGAGGATGCAGGGAGTGTAGAAATGTATGATAAATGATGAATGCTACCCAAAGTTTAGCAGAGAGCAACATGGATTTAAAATATGTTAGTTCTGTCTACTTGACGCTATGATCAGATGATTTTGGAGCGGAGGAGAATAAACACCGGAGTGGGTTTTGAGGAAAAAGTAAGCAAATCTTTGTTAAGTTACTATAATTGGGCTTAGATTTTTTGTTTTGCCTTTAGTCATTATTTAGATATCGTTTTCAACCGGCATTTCAAAGTGCACCTGCATGTGATGCTGTCAGGCCTGTTGCTTTATATAAAATGTTGGCAGGCAGGATGAGAATGTAAACAAAGCTGTTTGAAATCTGAACGGTTCAACCTTCTGTAAACTAAAACTGCCTGCAGACACCATAAATGGAATCCAAAAATTCTGGGACGGTTGCTATGAAAGTTTCTTAGAATGTCACACGTGCGATACTTAAAATAAAAAGTTTGTACAAATTCTTATGCTACCTGTCAATTATTTTACAGTCACCCCTGTGTTCGCCTTGTCTGCATGTATTACCGTCTTCTGCTTCACCGTGAAGGCTTGATGGTTTAAAATATGTCTTAAAATATATACAGTGACCTCCTCATATGGAAGCAATTACAGCTCCATGTCAGACTGCCCATCTGTAAGCAATGAGCATGTCAAAGCCGCTGCACAGATCTCTGAGTAGAACCAGGCACTCGTCCAGAGAGCAGCACTCATCAAATAAAAAATACAGCCCGGCCCAAACAATAATGAACCGGAAGTGCAGATTCACGATCGAGATCTGAGAGACATGAAAGGACGTCAGTGGGAATCGTATAGACCTGATCCATAAAGAGCCCATTATGGAATTTGTATCCAGTTCTGGTGCCGTGCCACGACAAATATACAAGCTCTTTATGATGTGGAGTATTTTGTTAGTGTTTTCAGACGGGCCGACTTGCATTACTGAGCTGGAAATGTGGATTTGATTTCGACCAGCATTCCCCTTTTTGCAGATACTTTAATTCAAGCTCAAGCCCAAAGCCATTTTTGAACTAAGCTGCATGATTTATCTGACTGTGGAAAATGACTGACAGCTCTGAGGAGCTCCTCCCTACCAGCTTTGCCTAACAGCGCTGGACCTACTTAATCAGCCTAAATTGCAAAGTCGAGGCCCTTGTATTTGGTAATGTGGTGAAAACAGTGGCAAGTGAGAGCTAATTAGATTAACGGTAGTTTAACGAGCTGTTGGAGGGGCCCCCGCAGATTGGATTTTAATAAATAGTGGCAAAAGCATCTGCTATGCACTTCCTGGCTCTGCTGGCATCCTAATTGGCCCCAGTGGGTTGCTGTAGCTCAGCGCTACACAGTGCAATTTAAGAGGGGGGAAAAGGCAAAATGCTTATCTTCTGTCCAGGTAAGTCTGGGAAACGAAATGAAAAAAACAAAAACAAAACATCTTTATGATCGCATGGCTTCACGAGCGAGGCTTTATCAATATTAACACAACACTAATGCAATTTCTCAGACTTTTATCACCACAGAACATCCACAAAATGTCAAATCAGGAAGGGAGAATATCTCAAAATCCAAATATAACAGATTTGGACGCATTCATCTCTTTCCTATTGTTTGTTTTCAAGATGATATGTTCCCATGATGAGGTCTTTGTGGAGGCAACAGCACAGAAAGGAAAAAACAATTAATCAAACATGAATGAGCGACCAGAGCAGGGTTATTTCCATAGCAACAGCCCGAGGGGACAACTTGAACCCTTTAATGTGAGCTGGTGATGTCTCTTTGTAAACATCTGCGCAGCGGGGGGAGAAAGCCAATGAGAGAGCCTGGCAACAGAGGCATCACAGGGCAGCAACCTCTTGGTATCAATCGAAGTTTCCATTATCTAGTGTTGAAAGGACCGAAAAGTGCTCTGAAACGTTGTATTCGGGAGCATTTGGAGTTGATAAGAGTCTTTGTGCGACTGCTGTTAAATGTCCTAAAACATTGAGGTGTTGTTCAGCAAAGCTCATGGCTGATACAAAACATTATGCAAATGTTTGGAAAAAGAGTCACATTACGAGAAATAAGTTAATTCCTGCAGACATAATTCAGCTGATTTTGCTGCTTGAAGAATCACTCTGAAACCGATATCAAAGCCATTTACACAAACACTGTTTTCTCAAAGTTATGTCTCTTACAGGAGGCACAACAATCACAGGCATAATCTCTTGCCTTATGCAACCTACAACCAGTAGGCTCTTTCAGCTTCCAGCTGTGACCAACAGCAGGCATTGTACAAGTGCACGAAAAACACAAACAGCTTTTATCAAGGGTTGCTTGTTGGTGGCCATAAAGGCAGCAGACTAATTGTCATTTTGCAATTCCCAGATAGGCCAGTGGGGAATTGTTGTCAAAGCAGTCTGCTTTTCTTTGTCCTCTGATGAGATTAAAATGCACAAATGAGTAAAATCTTAGAGCTGCAAGAGTAATGCATGAGCTGAAGAGAAGTAGAAGAGGGCCTCGTGCTTCTAAAGTAACCTGATTGCAGTCTAAAAATGACTGGAGCACCATAAGTATACAGTAGCAGAATAGTAATTCAGTCAACCACAAAGCTCTCAGCATGTAAAAGGGAACATGAGCAGCCTATAGTTCTCAGTGGTTCATGCTCAAGTCAACAATCCTCGTACAAATCTTCAATCAGTTCAAATGCGCAAGGAGAAAATCCCCAACATTTCAGAGACAACAAAGCCGGTAACAGTCTTTAAAAGCTCTAGAGAAGACGTGAATAAGGAGGTTTTCTCTCCCTCAGTGCTGAAACTACTCATCAGTGACTGGGCCGTACGTGGAGCCTGGTAGCACCACCGCTGGCAGTAGCAGGTATCCGTAACCTTCTTACAAACACTCTCGTCCCAGACCTCATTGGTTCCTTGGGCGAGAGTAATGGCTTCTTTGCGCTGGGCTGCGCAGTGCTATTGTAGAATCACAGAGCGGTTAATTGAAACAAATGACTCTAATAATGGGACATTATCCCCACAGGCTGGCTTTGTGGTGGGTCTAATTAGCGTTGCGGTGGTGGCGAGGAGGACGAGTCACCATGCTGATCCCTCAAAGGAAGCAGCCGAGGCCCCCTTTTAAGTGGCCAGTATGGGATTCTCCTGCTTACAGCGAGTAGTCGGGGTGCCAGGGTTTTCTAAAACCAGCGTGGTGAATGTAAACATGCTCAGTCGGCTCTCGGGACCTCTGAGGGTCTGTGGCTGCTTTTTCTTTCCTGTTCTTCCAGCTTGGAAGGTTTAAGGTCAGCACAAAGACATAAATGACCATTTTTCTTTACGTTATGACTACACATGCAACTAGAGATAATTATCTTTATTAATCAAACTGTGGATTATCATTTTTCGGTCAACAAAATGTCACATCATCATCTTCAGATTGTTTTTTTAGTGCAACAAACAAAGAGATACAAGAGAAAAGCAGGAAATTCTTGCAAATCTGAGGCTTGAGCCAGCCAAAAATTCCCATTTTTGCATGAGAAATTACTTTGATTTCATAATTGGTGTCATTTAATATTTTATCATATGATTTCGGGCTTAAATAAACACGTGAGAAGACTGTGAAGTTAAAAGTACAGAAATTTGGAGTTAGACTATTAAACTGTTTCTGATTTCTTCACTATTCTGGGCTTTTTGGGCCAAAATCATGGTTTGATGACACACCGGAGCCATACTTACACACTATAATATTATAAAACTATATAGCACATTAGCATCAGCTATTATTTTTGCTTGATCATGAGCTACTACTACATCTACTGCGGTGGATTATCATTTTTCGGTTGACGAAATGTCAAAAAACTGTGACAAATTCAATCACATCATCTTCTTCAGATTAGTTTTCAGTGCAACAAACAAAGAGATAAAAGAGAAAAGCAGCAAAATTCTTGCAAATCTGAAGCTTGAGCCAGTCAAAAATTCCCATTTTTGCATGAGAAATTACCCTGATTTCATAATTGTCGTCATTTAATATTTTGCTGATTGACTACTTGATTAATCTACTAATCACTTCAGCAATTATTAGGATTATTGACAATTTTTCACATTGTCGTCCTCCCGCATGTCATCTCGTCCTCCTTTGGCGCGTCAATGGCCTGTAACTAATGTGACAACGGGGGTATATTGTTTTTCTGATGTATTTTGATCACCGCTGAAATCTGTTTTTGCCATTCCTAATTGTTTACCCTTGTACATGATGATCCCAGAAAAGTCAGATATAATGCAATGCTCAAATCTCTGTGACCAAGCTGTTTTAAATATTCATTAGTTGTAACAGTTGCCTAAGGTTATTTGAATTAGCGCCATGAATATTCATGAAGTGCAATGAATGTGCATTTGTTTTTAATGCTCAATCCGTTAATGCTCGTCTTCATTACTTCACTCCGAACGCTGCATAATAAGCCGGCGCAAAAACAAAGCTTTACTTTTTAAAAGCAGAGCAGCTCCTCTTTTGGAAGCCTATTTGCTTCAGTTTAAATGAAACAGGAGTGCCCCACCAATTATCTCGCTGTCATTTCTTTTGACAACTACAAGACACATTGTTCACCCCTGTTGTGTGGCGTAGCACTGAAGGGCATCTGTCTTTTTGTGAAATGGAAAAAGCCGCAACTGAAAGTATTTCGACTGTTGCAAAAAGTGATTTATCTGGGAACGTCACCGAGATGTCATATCTATCCCAGTGAAAGGCAGCAGAGCAAGCAGGTCATATGAGATATGTCTAAAAACCTACACTGGAAAAAAGATTGCTGTTTCAATTTAAGAAAAAAAAGAAGAAAAAAAAGCACAACAAAAACACTAGTAATCCAGCTGCACGGAGCACAGGGATGTCAAATCAAACTGCAATTTTCTGCAACATGTATTTAAAGTCGGTGTAAAGCAAATTCAGAGATTTGTAAGATAAACATGTGAGAAGACTGTGAACTATAGTTTCTCATATCTTCACGATTCAGGGCTTTTGAGGCAAAATCATGGTTTGATGACACACCGGAGCCATACTTACACACTATAATGTTATAAAACTACAGAGCACATTAGCATCAGCTGTTATTTTGGTGGATTGGGAACTACTACTATATCTACTGCAGTGGATTATCATTTTTTGGTCAACAAAATGTCAGAAAACTGTGACAAATTCAATCACATCATCATCTTCAGATTGTTTTTTAGTGCAACAAACAAAGAAATATAAGAGAAAAGCAGCAAATTCTTGCAAATCTGAGGCTTGAGCCGGATTTTTTTTTTTGCATTTTCACATGATCCATACTTACACACTATGTTATAAAACTATAGAGCGCATTAGCATCAGCTGTTATTTTGCTTGATCAGGAGCTACTACTACACCTTCTACAGCCTACAGTTTGGTAGCTAGCTTTAAATGCAACTTCCCTGGATGCGAGCATTTGCAAAACAGCTCTATGTTTTAAATTTCCAAAGAATGATGAGACAGAAGAGGTGGACTGACTTCGCAACACATGGGATACACGGATAAACCGCTACTAGTTAATGAGGCCTGACTGACTATCTCTGTCCCCGACCCAACATCCGGTTCCACCCAAAAGCATCAAAGAATCCTCCTCACTCTCCGTATTTAGGAAATCCATAAAGGCACATCTTTTCAACACTGCCTAAAACTCATAATCCCATTTTCTATATGCTTTTTTCCTTCATTTTATGTGTTTTTAGCATTCTTGCCTACTTTGTAAAGCATCTTGAAAAGCACAATATGAGTGTTATGTATTTATTATTTATTACTATTATTATCATAGACAGTACATGCCCAAAAATGAGTGTAAATTAGCTCCATCCCCAAAATTCTGATGGATGGATGGATGGATGGATGGATGGATGGATGGATGGATAGATAGATAGATAGATAGATAGATAGATAGATAGACAGACAGACAGACAGACAGACAGACAGACAGATAGATAGATGTGCAAAAGAAACGTGCAATTAATGTACAAATCGTGCAAATGTTGCTTATTTTTTCATTATTTTTACCTACCCTACTTTATAAATTTGACAATTTTTTTAACCACTCAAATTTGGCTGGATGCTTAATAATTTAATGAACTGCACTAAACATAATCCGCTGTATTAATTTCACTGTATGCACTTAGCAAACACAATATACTCTTCCTGTGTATATCTATATCTCTACCTAGATACTATACATTGTTGATAATCCCACTCTGACCCCTTTAACGGTTCGCCTGGGTCTCTATCTAACTATCCCTGCACTGTCAATAACCACAGCCGTCAATACAGTTTTTATGCCACTGCTTTAAAATAGTTACGGCCCTTTTTCTCTCGCTGTCTATGCCCTAAATGCCAAGTGATGCAAAATAAATTTCCTTTCGCAGATTAAATGAAGTCGAATTAAATCAAGCTAACATAACCTTGTAGCAATCAGTGACGCTGACAAAGACCGATCCTGGAAACCCACACACAGTCAACACACTATACTGAGCACACACATGCTGTACAAACAGTGCCAGAGTGCAAACACACTGTAACTCGGGCACTAATGTACAGACACGAACTAATGCCTTCAGGCTGAAATTAGGTCTTTTTCCCCCCCCAAAAGTTAAAGCTCTACAAATCAATATTTTTTATATTACATATGAATCAAAAACTACCAAACCAAGACCAGAGCTGAAAAATAGACTGAATATTGGATGTATTACAGCTTTAAATCAATGCTTATGTTGCTCCGAGATGTGAAAGTAAATTTGTTTGGGGCGATGTGTCTCTGAGCTCGCTGTAGACTCCTTCAGCCCACAAGTGGATAAAAAAAATAAATCACTTATTTAATTATGTTGATGCAGTCTTACAAAAAAAAAAAAAAAAAATTTAAAAGCAGCATATCCAATTGAGAAATCAGGATTTCAACAATGATTTGTAACAGCAGAATGTTAAAAATTCACACACCACCCTGCCAAAAACACTAATCCAGAACCACATATTTAACAAAACTCAACAAGATTCCCACCAGGAAGCATCTGAGTGAATATGTGACACAAACTTGTAAAACTGGCAGCTGCTTGCTCAGCGGCTGGGGCTTTCCTTCTCCCTAACCAGCCTCATTACACTGGTAATGAGACAGGGGCTGGTGCTCTGTTTCAATATTTAAACGCACTGGCACCCCTCAAGGCTCCACGTTGGGGCCGCTCTACAAACTCCTCCTCGACCTCTCATTACAGTCTGCTGGCGAGGGTCCCCTCCTCCTTTTATTTTTTGATTTTTTTTTCAAAGAGATAGACGTTGCCAGTAACTCCCCCCCCCACCTCGATGTACCATCAGCCAGACCTGCACGATCAAGGGGCTTGTTGAACACGAGACCCCTGGGTGCCACCTCGTCCCCAGAGGGATGGCAGAAACGCTGACAGCGACGGGTGAGACAGGGATTCTCCCTCGCCCATGAGCATTCACACGACAGCATATTACATTTCACAGTATCCAGTCATCCAAGCCTCGGCTCTTTCTGCCTCAGTTCAGAGAAGATGACTGAGTAGGTCAGCGGTTTGGGGAGGAGTTACGAGAATGTAAGAGCATTTCTGATGAACAGCTCTGTCTTTTATAACACCGGTTTTGATGCTTCTGCTTGCAAAAAGGTGCAATTTCAAATATAAGAAACTGGCAGTTGAGATTATTCTAAACAACATGCAACTGCAGCTGAAAGGATCGACCCCAGCACCTAAACAAAATGCTGCATCTGCCAGTTTAAAATAGAAAAAACAACCCTGATGTATCGCATGTATAAGCATGTATAAGTTTGCCTAACACTCAATGCATGTATGTATTTTTCTTATCCACTACACCTCTTTTTGATACTAGCTAACATTTCTGCTGGTATCATGGTAATTAGATTGAAAAAAGTAGGTTGTGGGAATAAATTGAGCAGAAATATAGCAGACATGTGCCTTTCTGCAGCTCAGAAAACTCAAGATTATTCTATAGTCAACTTTAAGTGAGCAGAAATTACAGTCTAAAGCTGCAAGGACAAACTGATGCAAAATTATGTGCCCATGCAGCACGATGATGGTCAATCCACTGCTCTCAACCCTGTAATGATTTAGCTGTGTTTGCTGTAGGATCGATGTAAGCTGAAAAAGAGAATCCCAAAGCAGGGAGAAGTTTACAGAGCTTTAGCCTTAGGCTAAATGTTGTACAAAAACCAGCAACAACATCCCTGGAGATGAAGCGTATCTGTTGCTCCAGCTGAGCTTGTACTTGTAGGAGGTTTTAAATGTGCAGTGAAGGATAGCTGTTATTGAAGAGAAGTGTATCCTTAAGGTAACGCTGTCGACTTTTTATTTGCTTCTTCGGCGGCGGTGAAAGAAGACAGTTGAATGATTAGCGTTTTGGTTTTCCAGCCATCTCCTCCAATTTTGTGAGTTTATTGCGAGGCTTTTGTCAATACAATACAACAAAGGTAAAGGCTCGTCTCCTCATTTCTGACCCGGGTTACATGGAGAGCCTATTTTCATCCAACCCTTATTATTCTTTAAGCATGCAGCCGACACAAATTCAATCTTCCTCATTATACCTTTATCAGTATGAAATTAAGGTTAATTGACTTTGCAGGGGAAACATCAAATGAAACATCCCTAATGGAACCAAAATGAAAATAACGTCATCTCCAATTGCTTTAAAATATTTCTCAATATACAGCCTCCTTTCCTATTCCTCAGCCTCAGAAATAAGCTCCTCTTGTCCCAGGAGATAATAAATGAATTGAATCCCCCTCCCCTCCAAAGCACCACCCCCCACCCCTCCTCCTCCTTCCTTATCGGTCATCTATTTTTCCAGAGTAAGCTATTACTTGCTGGGGTTGCTAGGCAACAAGAAATATTAATAGCGGCTATTATTAGCCAGCCTCTGCTAGAGTAGTACTAAAATGTGGAAGTGGGAAACATGAATGTGTTACATAAATCTCTGGACCTTTCACAGTGTGTGCAAGTCTCTGTTTGTGCGGTGATTTATTGCAATGACGGTTCATTTATGAGAAAAGGGGGTGTGAAATAAGAAAATGGAACATTACCCTGAAGGGCTATTTGAAAATAAATAATTGCAAAGGTGAAACAAAAGCTGTTTAAGACGCAGGCACTCCCTCTCTGTTTGCTTCTGAAATGTTACCAGCCAAAAGACAGAGCTGCTTTGTTACACATACTTGTGCATGGATAAACTTTATACATACTGTGCATATATGTTACCATCAAACTATTGTTAAACCACCTATCGACACTAAAAACACAGATTGACTGTAAGTGTTCCAGCATCTTACACTTTCCTGCACTAAGCACATTCAGCACAGTAGCCATTGGATTGTGACCTAATCCTGAAGACTGGCTTTAATGGAGGCCTTAGATACCACCCACGAAAAAAAAAAATAAAAAATGAAGCCTGCAACTTATGCAGTTTGATTCTGAAAATCACATAAGACCTGATTAACGGAGGATAAATGCCACGGATGCTCACATTAAAGCATAAATATTCATGATGCAGGGGGCAGAGAGAAAAAAGTAATATTTATGTCAGATGAAAGTATATAACGTTGAATAATTCACCACACAGGCCATCTATAATTCATCTGATTTGATCCTATGATTAAAGCATTTGAATGTGTTCGCCAGGGGTGTTTACATGTTCGGTCTAAGGCATGTTTAACACAAGAGAAAGTCCCCTCACTGGAGGTGGGAGGAGGAGGAATAGGGGTCCTCAGCATTCTTTTGAAAAGTAAAATATTCGCTGACAAGGGATATTCCCCCTCCCCATCAAGATTTTCTGCCTCCCACCCGTCCTTATACCCTGTTCCCCTTTTTTTCTTTTTGCTTTGCCGATCATAACGGATGAAAATGTGCAGCACCAAGTTCCTCGCTCCCTTTCTTGGCTTCACTTTGAGGCAATGAAATCTTTGAGCTATGCAGCTGTATAGATATTAAAGGAGCTTTGCTGCAAAAGGTCTGAGTGTTAAGGAGGCAGTTATAAATGTTGCATGTATAGACTCTGGCCTTGCTCAAGTCTTGGGTGTCTCGGCTTTCTTGGCCTCTAACCAAAGCTAATTATCACCCTAATAGAAGAGCGGTTTTGCTATTATTAAAAAGAGTGATCTGGTCATTTTACCGTTTTGCTGCTGTTTATATAAGCTCCAGTGTAGTATCATAAGACTTTTTTCAAAACGCAGAATTTTCTATAACAAGAACGTGTGAAACCTTCAGACGAAATATTCTCGGCGCTGACTCGCTGGCTAACTTCCAAACCTCTGACCGCGAAGACTAATAGCCGACTACAGCGCTTGACTCGCACGATCATAAAGGGCCCACAGCTAAAAGGAGACAGACAAAAAAGAGATGTGCTCACCGAGTGCATAGGCCCAGAGAGGAGGTGAGTGTCCTGACCCAGCATGTTGGACATCATGAGGGCGGGCAGCTCGGGGTAGGAGTAGGTGTTGAGCAAGCCATTGTGAGGCAGGGAGTGGAAGGGGTAACCTGACTCATGCTCCATGAGATGGAGCAGGGAAGGGTCAGCGTGGTTCGGGGGTGTGATTGGGGGGATCTCGTAGTCTTCGTCCCCTGCTCCTCCTCCTCCTCCGCCACCGCTGTTGCCTCTGCCTTGACTGGAATAGCTCTGAAAAAGCAGAGAGAGAAGGAATGAATCCATATTTTAGAGCAGGATAAAGAGGAAAGTGCACCCATTAGTCATTTTGTTCCTGCATTTTTTAAGGAGTTGCTAGAAGGTAATTTGTAATTTAAAAAGGAAAATGCCAGGATAGGTCAGAAATAGAGAGACATGTTCATATGTGTAATTTGGAGTATTGCCCACCTAGTGCAGTTTGCATTTCTTGGTGAGAGCGCCGCATGAATACAGCATGACAACATAAAAACCCTATGTACCTGCGTCTCAAAACAGTGTCATAGTTAGTCACATTATAAATAAAACAGAAGCCTTGTCTCAACACTTGAATCTCAGTGAAAACAAAGAAAAACTCGCCCATCAGACGCTGCTATTTAACTGAACTTCAGCGTCGGGAAAGAAGCAGCGAACAAAAAGATGATTCCGGAGTAATTAAAAGCTTCATAATTAGCTCTTAAATGCACTTGTTGATTTTTCTTGTTTAGATTTGTGTTTGCGGCGCCTGCAGACGCCGAAACCGCAGCAGTCGTTTCAGTCTGGGTTTTTTTTTTGCCTGAAAATAAAAATAATTAGAAATGCAAATTGTTGCGCTTACAAAAGTGTAAAGAATTCATTCAAACACAAATGTACACAGCAAATTAATTAGAGTTAGACAACAACAGCTGCTGTA
This sequence comes from Chromis chromis, assembly GCA_900302755.1. NCBI lineage: Eukaryota > Metazoa > Chordata > Actinopteri > Pomacentridae > Chromis > Chromis chromis. The sequence goes on from OMNN01021794.1 coordinate 15,670, forward strand.
CGGAATAATTTGCTGCAGAGCTCTTGACAGCTTTGAAGCAACGCACTGTCAACCTGCACGCCTTTAAAATACAGTTAATCAAATTTATTACGTGGAAAAACACCACTGACAGTCACTTAGTGGCTATTTTATAATCTCAAAATTATAATGCCAATCATATTTTCAGAAAAAACAGAAAACAAAAACCTCCCAGTCCTCATTATGAAATGTATGCAGAATATCCAAATGACCCCCCGGCAGCTAAAGCAGCACAGATTTTATGGCACTAATAAGGTGATACATGAGCAGTGTCTTTTCCAGAGCCTATCTTGACATAATATTGCACTGAGAAATATGGTTTTGTGCGCTCAAAAAGCATGCTGAGGGTATTCACCAGGGAGTGAAAAGCAATTTTGTCAGAGGCAATCTGATGCCAACTCCCCTTTATAATGACTGAAGAAAATTAATCATCACAAATAATATTCCAGTGTCAGCCATTCAAGAGCTTTTTAATAGAATTTTTATTATTCATGTCTCGTGGTACACATCAACTAGTCCGTTCTGCAACATTTCAGAAATCAATTCAATATCATCTTCATGTAGGCTGTCATCTTGCCTGCCAGTGTAGCAATTCATCTTGCAAACAAATACTTTTAGCAAACAAATGGCAAAGAAGCGCCGAGGAGCAGCTACAACGTCCCCCACTAGCAGGAACTGGTGCTCGAAAGATAGGATAAAAGTCTCATAATGTACACTATCATTAGGGAGAAAATAATAATAATAAAAGGGAGTATGTTTACTATCAGGGGGTGATGTGCTATTTTCTCTTCCCATAACACTCGCTCTCACTGCTTGGTGCTTGCTTAGAAATATTATCACTGACAATTCCCTTTTCCCAGGATGAAAGTTTTTTGCAAATGTCTGTTTCTTTTGTCGTCTGACATTTATTACTGTTGTCATTCGTTATTATTGTTAACAAACGCACGCTGCGGGTTTAATTCAAACAAATCTGTGCATCCACACCTGCCTACAAATGGTGTGGTATCTATGTAGGTACGTATACATTAAGCTGCAGTTTAGAGATTATCAGGACAGTCTTTTTGTAGTGGTGATGCTGTGTTTGCTAAAGGGCACCACAGATAGAGAAACAATGCTAACAGAGTAGCACACTGTGGGAGTTTCCCAGCCTTGTGAATGCAAGATTGGAGCTGAAACTGTTATGTGATTAGCTGAAAAATCAATCGGTGACAACCACGATAACATCACTCCACTGCACACAGCTCATAGATATATGGATGCACTGTTTGGCTGTAAAGGGTTACATGCTGCAAATGTTGGCAAGTAGAGCTCCGGTCTATGGTGCGGCTCAGTCTAATCACTGCAAGGGTGAAGTGAAAGGGAAAGTAGAGGCATAAATGAGTAATTAAACATGTTTAAGGCAAAAAAAATTTAAAGGATACGAGGGGTAAAAGATTAAATACACCAATTAATCAACGGTGGGAACAAATTCTCAAACCTCAGATTACATTTTAGTGTAAAATCACCCATGAAAACATCTACGTTTCTTCACCTCTATTTCAGACATGCATCAGACGCCACACTGATGCTGCATAGCAAAGCAACAATACAGTTGATATATCTCCACGGCCTCAAAGAAGCTTTTTGCGGGACATAAACAATCCAGATTGATCCGATGATACAGTCAAACACTTCTCCCCGAGATGAAACATAACTGTTGTCATATGCATGTACCAAGATTTAAATGCTGTCAGAGGCTATTTTATGACTGTGCCTTCTATATCTTTTGTGATTTTTTCTTCTCTCTTTCCTCTTTACAGCTTCTTATGATGCCCTTGGAGATAAGACATAGGACAAGGACATCACAAGTTTAACATTTTCAAACATAGATAAATAATTCATAAATATACTGTCTTTCAGGACATGGAGAAGAGTGGATAAAAGAGAAGGGGGGGTCAGAAAGAAACGCCAAATGTTGATTCAGCCTTCTCAAGCTTTAACCTTCACCCCCCCACTCTCTCTGCAGAGGTGAAATTTAAGCAAATCTGTCATTTTCCCGGACAAGGACGTTACTTTGGACCTTTGAAGAGTCTACGTATCAATTCTTTTTCTAATTTCCTTTCCTTTACCCTAAATATAATACCACCAAGTCCTCTTCACTTGGGACCTGACATCAAAACAACATATCGTTCACAATCTTTAGCATACTTTAGGGTGTTGATATGTTGCTTTGAGGCGTATAGACTATCACCATGCATAAACCATTCCTTGGCTCTTTGAATAAAAGAGTAAGAAACAGTGTTCAGGTTTTACCAATGGGAGCTGCAGGCTCACAAAACAGGCACACATTCTGATGTTCGACACTAAGATCTCAAAACAAAACAAAACATTTGTTGGAAGAATAATCTGAAGAAAATATTTACCTATGTTTACTGTTTTGTTAAAGCTTGAATCATTAAATGAATGAACCATTGAGGTGTCACAACCTCAATGGTTCATTCACAATTCAGTCCTAGATCCTCCAGAACTGATGCTGCATGACAAAGAATAAATTATGTTTAAAGAAAACTTGCCTTTTTCTTTTTATCAAGTTCCAAATGTGAATGAATCTGATCCATTATTTGGATACTAGTATTGTTAATAAGTACTGAACCTCAATACTTTTTGAGAACTAACAACACTATGCTTGTGTTGTTTCAGTTGCTCAGTAATCCGTAACTGTCAAGTATTTAAAATTGACCCTAATGCTCGATCTGATTCTTTCATCAGTTTTACTTATTATTTAGAACTAAACTCCCAGAGGTGCGACACAAAAAGCAGTGAAACACTGTTATTAATATACTCTGACAGAGCAGCCCTGTCTCATTAAAAATACAAAAATTATTCCTACACAACAAAACTGCATTCTCAAGTACATTTTGAGGGAAACATATTTTCTACATTTGTTAGAACACATCGCAAATACACTGTAATCAACACATCTTTGCCATTTATTTTACTGATCTACTGTCACTCCCTTTCATATATTAGACAGGATGGGCCTCTTCACCATGGTAACCCAGAAATAAAAAAATAAAAAGGTCATATTTTAATATTTTAGCCCAAACCATGATGTTTTTCCAAAAACTAACCAAGTAGATTTGGCGCCATACCTAAACCAAACAGGTAGTGAAGTTAAATCTAAGAATAATGGTTTCATATGGGACACCAGTCTCCTGGGTGAAAGTATGTCTCCACTTCCTGATGTGGACTTTGTGGGTTTTTCCAAATTAAAAGTGTTTCTTAGTACATCATAACCTTTAGGGAAAAAACATGTTTCCAAAAGTAAATTAGAATGAAGTTTAGTTGGTTGTGTAGTAGCAAAAATTGAACTGTTAAGTCGAATAATGTGCTTTCAGTAAAATAAGGTATAACAATATGTAGTGTTGAAGCACAGAAAGTCAGGTACCTAAATTATAGTTTCTAGTCCTCTCTCTTGCATGTCTTACATTTAGTTCATAGGGACTCAGCATATCCATGTTCATATTCTCCAAGCATGTTAAACTTCCAAAACACTGGCACACGCGCTGCAGTAACTTAGCCACGCACAACTGAAATCTAACCTTGACATGTAAACTTGTAGGTTGAAAATTCTGCGCAACCAAACACATCTCCACCTTGTCAAGCCATCTCAAGTAATTAAGTTATCTCTAAGTGGAAACACATTAATCAGCTTAGCTAAAAGTTTTTCTTGACACAAATGGCTGGGAAGATGAGATGAAGTCATTAGCTCGGCGATGGAGTCATTCGTGGCCTATGAGGTGTTTAGTGGAAGACAGCTCATCTGGGAACAATGATGGTGTTCGTCAAAGGGAGGAGAATGAAAATGTTGCACAGTTACACCAAAGAGCCTCCTGTCATGGCTGACGGGGGCCAAATTGTCCAAAGACAAGAGCTGTCTCTCTTTGATGGACTTTCCTGTAAAACGTTTAAAATAGCTAATCAGAAAAAGGAAAAAAAAAAAACATCTCCTTTGCATCACAAAACCACATAACTTTGAATGAGTATACAACGTCCTATGGAAAGTCATCCAGCCATATGCTTCTTTGTGGAAAAAAATGACAGAACAGCACGGTTTTGGCGGCAAACAACAGCTGGCCGTGCATATATAAAGGTTTCCACGTCCACCCTGTGAATTCCAGATAGACGGATGGCAACGGTAAATCTTTTAAACATCTTACGGGGAATTTCAAAATTCACCTTCAGGGAGGAATCTTAAGGGCAGGAATCAAGCTCATCGTAAAAAAAAAAAAGGTGTTTGAGTGACCATTACGGCGATGGACAGCAGGGCCCACTGAGGCTATCTGACCTGGCTTTCAAACTGCAAGGAACTCCATTTGGGTGAAGCAGACGGTGCAGTACAATAGAAGGGAATAGCAAGACCCACCAGGTTGACTGACAGAGAGGCAGAACTGGGATAAGTGAAGTGTGTATGTGTGTGTGTGGTTGGGGTGGGCATTTCACCACGTCCGATAGTAGCTCAGGGTCATAGGTAGCGTCCGTCACTAAAGGACAGGTGGGCCGTGGTGGGCTTCAACCAATAGTGAGGGAGGGAGCTAACCTCTTCCCTGCTCCCCCATACACTGGTAATTCTCTCAAATGTCACATCAAAATGGATCTCATTTAGGCGGGTAAAAAGGACCTGACTCTCCATTGCAGATGTGGGTGGACCTGTGCTGGATTGCGCGTGAACTCTGAAAACACGGCCGCAAAGGAAGTATTTTGAAAAGGTGTGAATAAGGGCCATGTGCCGTGCATTTGTGTCGGTTCAATTTAAGAGAAGAGGGGAAAAAAACACTACTCAGTTATAGATCAAAGATGAAGGGTGAAAAAATATCTCTGATCTTTGCACTGGAACAGAGAGAAGTAGAAATTCTTTAATGTTTGGACCAAAGACTGCAGGGTTTTTTTTTTTTTTTTTTTTAGTTTTGACAAAGGGGCGCAATACTGTGGTCACAGCACAGCAACATTTCCTATTCTTATTCATTAGAGAGAATCGTATAAATAAATAAAATATGTTGTCTCGTAGTCACTCATCCCCCCCAAGGGAACATGGAAGCCCCAGTAATCACATATGGCACAATAGCTTGCCCATAATCCCCTTTATTTTTATTTTCATGATGTCACTCTCTTTAAGCCCCTTGCTTTATGAGTCGCAAACGGAGTGGAGAGGGGAGAAGAGGAGGAGCGCTGAGGAGAGAGAAAAAGCGAGGGAGGGGTGAAAACAAATGATGTGGATCCCTCATTGTTCTTTCTCTATGCCCTCATTCCAGTCAGGGCAATAAGAGAACATTGTGATTTACTGTCAGTGAAGCGCAAGAGTGCATCAGAGAGAATCCACTGCGGCAGGGGCCATTAAAATAGATTTAACTTCCCACAGTATTAGGCCAGATGTCTACACTTCTATTATATTTCAATCAGCCATGACCTTGGTCTCCATATGATGAGAAAGATCACGAGGAGAGAGGAGGGGGGGGGGGAGAAAAAATACATGCGGAAAACCAATAGAAATATCAAACTACTTAGTCCCACTAAATCCCTGCGCTCCGTCGTGCTGCATATACAGCGAGAGAGGCCGGGACCGAAATAGAGCCAAGGTTTCAAGTTCTCTTAAAAGAGCGTATGAATCATTGAGTGCACTCTTGCTGCTGATAAGTTGCTGTTTTTGGGGGAGTGCTGCCTTTTCTGCGGGGTATGTATTTGAGGAAGGGAACCGAGGGAGTGCGCCGAAAAAGAGCGGGACAATGGGTCGTTTTGATGTTCTTTTAAAGCCTCTGATATCAAAAGATGAAAGATGAATCTGCTCATATTCTTCGAACAAGGGAAGTGTTGACTTCTCACATCGCCACGGACCTCTTTCTATGAACATTCCAATTTTTTTTCTCCACCCTCCAGAGTCTTTTAAAGATCTGTCTATTCTGAATGAATCTTTACATAATTTCGATAAAGCTTTTTCACTCTGTGGCATCTTTGCGTTCATTCAAGCCCTGTGAAGACAGAGCAGGGGTCACCGCTTGTTCTATTTCAGAGGCCGATGGTAATTGGACTTATTGGCTGACATGGGGTGACCTACATAAAGAACTAGCAATCCATGGTTACAACTGCAACTTGCAATCCGTTGCTAGCATGGGCGTGGAAGTTGCGTGGATGTTCCTATGATGTTCCACCGGCATTGTTTTCAGATATCGACCCCCCAGTGTTGGTTTAGAACTGAAAACTGTTCCTCAGCCTGAATTCAGGATACTGAAATCGCTCCTGAAATTTAAATACACGCTGTACAATATGTATCTCTACTTCATTCTGGTCGACCTTGCCGGCGGCTCTGTACAGCCTCAAAGAAGAAGTGAGATGTGTGTTGGCGTTTTTAGAACCTCAATTTTCATTTTTTCATCCTTTGTCTCAAATGTCCCCCCCCCACCACCCTCTCTATCTTTTTCTTGAAGGGAAAAGAATGCAAGTAGAGAGAGAGAGAGAGGATAGAAAAACACACTCAGTGAAGTATAAGGGGATGCTTGGGAGGGGAGGGCGAGCGTTGTGAAGTGAGGAGAGCGTTGCAGTTGTGGTGGTGGGGGTATAATGGTGCACTGTGAGTCACTATTAAGTAACGGTGCCTTTTCACATCAGCATCGCCCACATTGGGTGTACGGTGCCAGGGTGTACTGAGGTGTCTCTGACTCAGAGAGAAAGAGATAGAGAAAGAGAGAGAGAGCGAGAGAGAGAGAGAGAGAGAGAGAGAGAGAGAGAGAGAGAGAGGGAGGGTGGGCCGGTCCTACAGGCCAAACAACATCTGGATTTCTATTAATGGTTGGTTGACAAAACGCCACCATGTCAGCTGCTTTCAAGAGAACTATCCGCTTCTGCTCTCTGGGGGAACGGTGGAGACAGCCAGGTTCAGTCTCTGAACAAAGGCGAAAAAATCTGCAAAAAATACTTTTAAATCTCAGTAAATAGTTACTGGGGTTGTTGCATGTGTTAAAAAAAAATTCTAAATTGTAGTTCAATGAAGGTTGTGTGTCAGATTATATTTGCCTCCTGGTAGCAAAACCAAACTATTAGCCTTAGCTTCATATTCACTGTACAGTTATTACCCCAGTATCAAACACATCTTGGCAAGAAAATAAATGAACACATTTCCTCAAACTATTCCTTTAAATGATCAAACTTGGGCTAAAAGTATTGAAATACTTACTTGATGGATTCTTGCTGTTTATCTTTAATACAGATAAGTTAGATGTTGTTCTCTCTAATCAAATACACACAAACATTGTCATTTTAACATATTTCATATGTTTCATTCATTAATAATGCTAATTCCCATATAAATGCTGGCAGTACAGCAAAAAGCAAGTGTGTGATATATAAGCAGTCTGACTTGAAACGGTTTTACGAGAATAAAACTAATCATAACTGGCATCAAACCTATACAACTTTTGAAGTTCAGTTAATTCGACTTAGCTATTAAGTGAGTTTTGCATTAGAACAATTAATGAACAAACCAAACCACTTGACTTTTAATTTGAAACACCCTCTTAACTGCAGTTATTTAATTTCATATGCTGCGTGTCTTTATTTTGTCAGTGTATGTTTGCTTTGACAACATCTCATTGGATCAACACACGCAGTGTCAATAAAGCTCCACTGAACTGAACTGAACTGGAGTGAATTGAAAGCGAGGGAGGGTGAGGTTTTGTTAAATGTGCCGTACATTTTCAGAAAAAAAAAAAAAAACTGGGTTGAGGTGAGCGAACATGGGTGAAATAAGCGCGAGAGAAGAAGAAAGACGGAGAATGTGGGGGAGTGTCAGAGTTAAGAAATACACAAAAATAAACAGACAGAACTGTAGCCTGTGAAAAAGACTAAAGATGAGGAGAGAGAGGGAGGGAGAGAGAGAAAGAGCCTGTTAGGTTTCTATTCTGATCTCGACCATCAGCCACTGTTCTCTTACAGCCGGCCAAATCAATAGAGACACATGGCTCAGCAAGACACCTGGAAGCAGAAAAACACAGTGGCATAAACAGCCTGAAACTTGCTGCTTCTCCAAAGACCGGTGGCCCTGAGCTTCCCTTTTCTCGCAAAGGGATACAATGCAACAAGTACAACATGAGAGAGAAGGAAAAGAGATGTAAAAAAAAAAACACACATAAAAATGACTCTCCTGCTTCCTACTACTAGCCTGGTTCTATTTCGAGCTCCATCTATTACCAGCGATTTCTTTAAACCTTGAGCTTTTGCATATATACACATGCGCGTGCATCCAGACTGACTGATTATACTGTAGGGCGAAGAGAAGCCGGCCAAAGCACACAAAAATATACATGGAGGCAGAAGTCTGCGTAATCACTCAGACTGATCAGGCCTGATATGAATCCAAATGAAGAACGCTTTATTGTCCATTATTCAGAATTAGAATTTGTGTTGGCGTGGTTGGAGGAAGCCATTTTGGTTTGGCACGCCGCTATTGCAGTGCTGCGAAAATATACACTGCAGCCAGCATTATTTTACATATATATGAGTGATAGGCTGATAATGAGCAAAATGCTATTTTCACATTATTAGTACGTCTGAAAGTAATTTTTTTATTTCTGTATGGGAGGAGGGTTCATTGACTGATGTGTCTGTCATAAAAGTCTTATTCAGTCACTGCAGTACTGTTTGTCAAAGCACCTTTTTCATACTTTTAAAAGACACATCGTAATTGAGGAATTGTTAATAATAATTTGCAAGTGATGCCACTATTATTTATTCCAATCTGAGTTGTGCATGTACATGAATCACTGAAAAAACTCTCAGATATGGGCAGCTTTTCAGAGGTCCGGAGTATTTGTAAGACCTAAAACTCAGAACATTTTCAGTCAATCAGGATAATTTAGATGTTTAATAATCTTTAATTCAACAAACTATCCCCTTAGTAGCTCTGCGTGTGGGTGGATACAAACAAAGCCGGTCAACAAAATAACCCACCCACGTTTTTTGCTTATAAGCTGAAAAACCTCAACAGATGAACCAAATAGAAAACATTAATATCATCAAACTGCCTTGGAGCTCCATATGTGCAGCTCGTATGCATATTTCGTACAGGAACCGTACAGTATTTAAAAGCCTTGAAAACATCTTGTTTGAATGGACAGATTGTGTCCAAGCATACAGTAGAACGGCCCCCTTTAAAGCTGTTTCTGATTAGCGGTTTTCTCTCTTTTTAAAAGCCCAGAGATGTTATGTGTAATGCAATCTTCTGGCTGTGTCAAACTGCTACTTCAGTGTGTACGCTGTGGAAGACCCCAGACATGCAAACAAAGGAGTCTCTGTTCTGGCTACATGCACCTTTTTCACAGGCACACATCATGTAAAGACTCGGGTGGGCATCTTACCGCAGTGTTAAAACTTGCATTAAGGCATATGTGCTCCTTCTTTTTACAATATGCTTGACCAGTTGTGAAGGTACTGTACTTCTGTCCTCAGTACCAAGGAAAAAAACTGCAGTGCAATTCCCACAGAATAAACAGAAAAGAACTAGCGGAAAACCATCTTCTATAAACACAGCTGGAGAATGCTTAAATCTTAATAAAAATTGCAGAACACATGCAGTAAGTTATGTATATATGTGGTTTGTATACACACACTCAGCATATTAACTAGGCATTAATCACCATTTCAGAACACAACTTTACATCTGAACCTTTTAATTGTTCGATTTAACTTCAAAAGTAAACCCTATGTACCAAACCACTGCACAGCTATTGCATACAATTAGGCATCAATTAAAAAATGACTGACTCACATGCACAGCAAGCAGCCCAAGTGATGAATTTTGCATGACGCACAAAGAAAATGCAGGCGTTCCTTGGATGCGGTGGCTTTGAAGATATTTACGGGTAAACTCCTTCAGATCCTTTCGGTGGGATAATCATTGTAAGCCCCCCAAAAGTATTCAGATCTAGGAAATTATTGCACCACAGGACGTGCTGAATTGCGCGAGAAAATTATGCACCCAACCGCTAAAATGTAATGATTTGGAAAGTCCTAACACAACTAACAAAAAAGGAAGGACTGGGGTTGAGAGGTGTTTACTGTATGTTGTCAAACTTGAGCAAATGTGGTGCCTTGGTGTAAAGATCTGTGCTAACAAATCAAGCACAGACGGGTGAAAAATTAAAGGAAAAACATGAACCCTGTACCTCTACACTTAGGAGGTCCAGTGGCTCTGTGTTGCTGTGGTGGCATTGTGTTGTTTGGGTCCAAATACTGTACATTACTGTTACTTTTACTGCAAATCAAGTAGATCTGAGTGACCATCTTAACTCCTGGTCTCTTCCAGGATGACAATACCTGCATTTATAAGGTATGAAGAGTCATAATATGCTTTGATGAGTAAGAAAATGATGGAAATTGTATGCTATGAACAAATATGGAAGAATTTGGACTAACATGATCACCAGCACTCTCCAAAACCATCATCAAAACACTAAACTAGTGAATATCTTTTGAAATAATAATGTTTATTCCTCCAGTAGAGTTCAAGAGAATCAATTCCAATGTCAGTGGTGACACTGACATTGCAGTAAAAGTGGTGACACCCTCACCCCAACCGGTCGAGGCAGATGGCCGCCTTTCCTGAGCCTGGTTCTGTCAGATTATTATTATTTTGGTTCCTTCCAACTGTCACCGACTGCTTGCTCATAGGGAACCAAAATCCAAACTTTGGATTGTTGGGTTCTCTGTTTAGTATTCATAAAGTCTTCACCTTACTATGTTAAGTGCTATGATATGACATATGTTGTAAATTGGCGCTATATAAATAAAGTTGAACTGAAGTGAATTGAACTTTATGTTGTTATGTACATTTGTCAATAGGGCTCAAGCTTAGGATTAGGTACAGTCAGAAAAATAACTAAAAATGTCTGTCACAAGTTCCCGGAGCCAGATATTAATGAAGATATTAAGCTATAAGGAGAGAAAAACAAAAAATCTGATGGATGGTTGCTTGAAAAAAACTGCAATCATTTATCCAAGTTTCTCCAAATTATCTGTAAAGATATCCATTTATTTCTAAACTAAATGTATGTTTAACAGTTTGAAGGTGAGAAATTGGGCCGAGAACTCCAACTATTAACTTCTGAGCAAAGGCCCACATCCTCCCTCGTTCAAATCTCAAATTAAATGTGCTCTTTTAAGGCCCTGGAAACCAAACAGTGAACTCTGTGTTCAGAGGGTTATTCAGAAACTGGTGTGTAAGCTTCTACTTGACGGCACTGACAGAGCATCAACTGCAACTGACATGTTTTGAAAAGCCCAAATTGCCTTATCCACTAAGAAGGTATTTGTTGACACAACACTGCAAACCTGGAGTGGGTGCCGGTTGATTGACACATGACCGCTGCAGCCGCAAAACTACAAAGCCGGACATTTATCCCAATTAGCACACACCCATGTTCGCATGCAAAGTGACATAATTAGGGCAGAGCGGGAAATGTGGCTAACAACGACGGACCTCGTAGTCTGTGATGTGTGCTGTAAGTAGACAATAAGCTGCTAAAGCTCCCACTCGACCTCTCATTATAGTCACTCAATCCCCAACATCAAAGAAAAGACAACCTTATAGCTATAGGATGATGGTGTGTGTGTGTGTACGTGTGTGTTTGTGAGGGTTTATGAGAGCATGTGTGGGTTTATGAGTTTATATATGTGTGCGTTTAAGTGCACATACATATGTTCTTGTTCATCAATCTTTGCAAGGCCCAATTTAAGTTTTACACCACGAGAGTAAGCACATTTTTGGAAAGTGAGGACATGTTGGCTGGTCTTCACTTCTTCAAAGGGGCTGTTGGGGAGTTAAGACATGCTGTTAGGGTTAGTGTTATAATTAGATTCATTTTAATGGGTCAGTTAT
>OMNN01021893.1:2327-29803 GCA_900302755.1 Chromis chromis
TGTTTGTTTTTTGCAATAAAATGTAAATTAGTACTGTTTTTTCTCAGATTCTACTAGATATTATCTGTATTCCCTGTACATCAGGAAAAATCCAAAAATAACAGTAAATTGTTATAAATTTTTTTTTTTTTTTTTACAGTGTATGTGTCTCTATATCCATTTTTTCTCTATTGTTTATGCTGTGAATAAAAACAGAGCTGTGGCTATTTAAAGCCCACAACAATGTACTGTTGATGTTACATCCGCTCAAACCACACACTGACCACTTACATCTAAGGTTATATAATGTTATCGAATTTCCACTGCATCTCTCTTTACATTCTGTTTGTTTATTAACACACCGTGATAATAAATATCCCTGAGAAAATGCAATAGTTTACCATCAGATCATCATGTGAAAGGAAGCTGGGAGATATTTTTGTGGAAGCGACTCCAGTTTCTTTCTGCTGAGTTTGACCGTCCTGGTTGTTACATGTGTGTAAATCATTCCAATGTGTGCATAAAGTGCAGCAGAAGACAAAAACATGAACCTCTTGTGAAGCCGACAACTCCAAGACCTCGTCGGCGATGAGACAATGGAGCAACTGGTGGCTGAGGAAGATGATGACATTACTTATTGTTTGGACACGGCTAAGAGGCTGCTTCCCTTGAAGCTCTGCAAGATTGTTTTCACCAAACTGGATTGTTTGGGGCTTTAAAGTTCAAAGCTGCAGCGTAAAGAACTCAAAAAAAGAACCACGAGAGGATGTGGGGAATAATGGCTGCTTCCTCCATGTATTATTGTCTGCTAAGTCGGTTAGTCCGTGTCCTATTCTGTCAGAGAATTCCCTTTCCTGATATTCTGTCCTCTGATAGCATTTTTAGTAGCTGCAGCCAGAGCCGACATGAACTCAGTTTGGAAAATCGTCACTTATGTGCTAATCAATAACAGACAAGGAGTCAGTTTGCTTAACCCCTAACTAAGAGCGAGTAAAAACATGGACAGTGGAAGAAAAGAGAGTCATGCTTGAAAAAACAAAAATAGATGACAAGATTCATTGTGTTATCTGTCAAACAAGAAGATGGAAAAACTGAAAACTGTCATTCAAGACTTCTGGAAAGTTGGATAAACATCCTGCAACTCTGCCTTCAAAACATCCGGAAGGATTCTTTAAATTTTTAAGAATTAATCTGAATCTATCAAACTGTTGTGTATGATTAACTTTACCTGTTTAACCAGCAATCACAAAGTGTAATTTGTTGGCATGTTACAGGTTATTAAAAAGAAAAAGCCTAACAATGTAGTGTGTAACTAATCTTCAGAGCTATAATGAGCATATGTGAGAAAATATTAAAAGCTCAAACATCCATTAGAGCCAAACTGTTTGCAGAGAATGAGCATCATTAGATCATTTGCTGAACGCCTTAACTTGTCATGCATTTAGGTATGTGAATATGCACTTAATATAAAGCTACAACCAGGAGACGCTTAGCTTAGCATACAGACAGAAAAAACGGAAAGGAACAGCTAGCCAGGCTTTGTCCACAAGTAACACAATCTGCCAAGCCACCCCTATAAAACTTACTAATTAACACATGTAAACATATGTTATAGCATGTTTGTTTAGTAGCAGGTCCCTGGAAGCCTCACTGAGAGAAGAAACAGTTCCACAGCATGTAAACCATAACTTTTGTGTATGCAATAAAGATACAAGATTTAATCCCTAAGCATTAAATGTGTTTCTGGCAATGTTTTTGAACTCAGCGACAGTTTTCCCCTGCTCTCAGTATTTATGTTAAACTCAGCTTCCTACCTGCTGGTTCAAAAATTCAATTTTAACCTGTAGACATGACAAGAGTGACATCCATATTCCTTTTTCCAAACTTTTGAGCTACTTTTAGCTATTCCTCAACAGAATTTGATCAATTATATGTACTGATAAATGCTTGAAGACAGTCAAATGGGTTAAAAGTGTTTATCAAAGATGACCTCAGACCAGATTTTTGATGCATATAAATATTATGTTAAGATTATTGTTAAAGCTGAAGTGCGGGACTTTTACATATAAATGAATGTCTGTTACATTTAATCCCGTACCAAACATGCAATGATTTAGCCTTTTTATGAAAATATCACTATATCTTGCAGCAGGGAGGTTTCTGTGGCAACTATCCCACACTGGAAAACCAGCAGAAGATTGGTTTGCCAGAGGTGAAGAGGGAAGCCGCTGTAGCAACAGAGACGGAGTAGACCACAGCATTTAGAGTCTATGGCAGAAAAAACAAGGAAGCATCCAAGAAAAGTTTCTGATGCGTTCAAATAAAAAAAATAAAAAACTTGGCCTTTGGAGAAAAGATTACAGTCTGAAAAACAAAGTGATCAAACAGTAAACCATCTGTGCCATTACTCTGACTACCAAAAGGGGGAGGCAAAAGTTCCACACTGCATATTTAATGTCAAATACTTACAATGTTCATGACGGCCAGGACGTAGCTTTCCACAGCTTTGCTACCGTGATAGTCGACCATTTTGGGGTCGGCCACCACCAGCGTTTCCACCCACTTCTCTTTGCTGACAGAGCGTTGACGGATTCTCCTCCTTTTTCTCTGCTGCCGGAGCTCCCATCGCTCCCGCTGCCGCTCAATGTCTTCTAAACTTTGATGGGAGTCTGGAGATGGGAAAATAGAAATAGACATTTAAGCTCACTGAGGCAGAGTGAGTGTCAACAAGCCACAACAAAAATGACTTTGACTTGTTGCGTAAACTCTATCTATAGCTTGGATCAATAAGCCTGAACCTGTTACCAAGCTGCTATTCGAGGTGTTATTCCAGTGCACAAATAAATCTGAATCAATTAGTTTTCTTGTTGTTTTGTTTTGAATAAAACACATAGTTTGTCACTGTAACCAACAGCAATCTCTTGGAATAATCTGCAATGTTGCCTGAAAATCAAAGCACTCATAGGTTTTGGTAGAATTTAGATATTTCTCAATAATCCTCCTTTACCTGCCTGTGAGTCCATTCTGTACCGTTTCCAAAGATAATGGTTTTATTTTACTGTAACTGTGAACTGCTGAAAAAGAACATTTGTGCACACAGGGATTAGTAGACCAGTTTGGTGTTTTTTTGTTGTTGTAAATTATAGTGGGCATTACTTGATTTAATTTTTAATTAATGTGATGAATTTCCTTGATTTATCAGGTTCGTTTTTTCATTGGATTAAACAAAAACAGACTTAAACTGGTATTTGATGCACAGATAAACACATTTAGCACACCACTAAACAAATATCTTCAGAATTGCCCTTGACAAACTAAGAACAGACCTCTTTAAATGGCAGTAACAAGATTTTGATTGTCAAACTTGGATCAATGTTAACGTGATGACGTTACTCCACTGGGGCCACCTGAGTGAACTTAAGGGAACTGACTTTACAAATTCAATATAAATGACCTTGTAAGTGGTCAGTTAAAAGCAACTGCAAAAATGGCAAAAGAGAACTTGAAGAAAAGCTAAAGCGTAGTTTTTATTCTTTAGCTCAGCACAAAAACTCAATCTTCCAAGTTCCATAGTTGGACAGATAGTGAAAAAGTTCATACATAGAGGGTTAGTGAGTGAGAACAGAGGGCGAATATTCAGACCCACTGAGACTGGCAGCAGACTGAACCACATAATTATGAGGAAAATCATTAAAGCAGAGAAGCAGCAGCAAAAGATCCCTTCAGAGATCAATGACAATTACCAGATACAGCTCAGTTCACAGACTGTTCCCAACAGCACCATCGAGGGAGATAGACGCCAATAAAAGCATTCAAAACTCAAAGAATAAGAAAGCTACAATTACATTTGTAAAAGAACATGCACAGAGAGACAGCAGCGTTATTTTTAGCAAAGTCCAAATTCAACCGACATGGATCTGGTGGTATAATGTCCACAAGTAGAACTCCGAACAGACTACACTAAGAGGACAGTACAGCATGGTGGTGGGAAAGTCACAAACTGGGACTGACTTCCTACAGTGGTATACGTGACATTCTGTTAAATAATTGAATCTTAAGGTGCACAGAGGAATGCTGCCCCTGCAAAATACTGTCTGGAGGAACTTGTTTTGTTGAAACGTGCTGAGAAAATTAGCATGTTTTAACAACATCCCCATGCTTTACAATACAGCATGGTGGTGGTAAAGTCATAGCCTGGGAATGTTTTTCTTACAGTGGTGTAGGTGAAATTGTGTTTACTTATTGAATCATGAAGTGTACAGAGGAATGTTGGGTGCTAACTTAAAGAAATCCCCCGTTTTAGTAACATGAGCCTTACATAGTCAGGCGGCGGTGTATCTCCACAGCACTGTGTCAGCACTGGAGAATGGTTTGACTACAACCATTTACAAAAACGCTGTTTGTATTTCTTCAAAACAATCACTATCATCTTGGGTGGTGCTTAGCCCAAGATGCAGCAACTGTGCCCCTGCAATAATGTCTGGGGGAACTTGTTTTGTTGAAACATGCTTATAAAATTAGCATGTTTCAACAACATCACCATCAACATGCTTTACAATACAGCATGGTGGTGGTAAATTCATAGTCTGAGTCTGTTTTTCTTACAGTGGTGTCGGTGAAAATGTGTTTAGTAATTGAATCTTAATTTGTACAGAGGAATGCTGGATGCAAACTAAAGAAATCACCAGTTTCAGTAACATTAGTCTCACATTGTCAGAAGTATCTATAGCTATATATCTATCTATACTGTGTCAGTGCTGAAGAATGGTTTGACTACACCCATTATCACAAACACTCTGGCTTGTTTGTATTTCTTTGACCAATCACAATCTTCTTAGGTAACATGAGTCTCACATTGTTAGATCAATCTATATCTATATATCTATTTATACAATGTCAGTGCAAGAGAATGGTCTGACTACATCCATTATCAAAACTGCTCTTGCTTGTTTGTATTTCTTTAAGGCTTCACAATTATCTTGGTTGGTGCTTAGTCCAAGATGCTGCAATGGTGCCCCTGCAAAATACTTGTTTTGTTGGAACATGCTTGGGAAAACAGAACTTTTTCTCTGGCCGGTGGGAAAACAAGCAAGCTGTGTTCCTGTCCTGTCCCTGTTGTAAAGATCTACAAAGAACATGTTTATCTCAAAATTGATGGTCTAAGTAACTGTTTTCTACATGTATACACATAAGAACCAAGCAGACCTACTTTTATGAACAGTTCAAATCTTTGTCAAAACTTGCCATTTTTCACACAGATTGCGAGTTTTTGGTTGTTGTTGTTTCTTATAGTGAAGGAGATTATGAAAACAATAAAATAGAGACAGTGTAAAGGGAGGAGAATCCCACATGACTTATACCCACAGTCTACATCCGGTCAGACTATGATAACACTAATCCAAAACATGAACAGTATATGTTGTTCAGGCAAATTTTAGAATTGCCCTCCCAGACCTGTATCCCATACAGCACCATGGAGAAAGACATGTCAACTCGCTGGTGTTCACATGTGGATAAACTGAAAACTTGACCAAACTTTTACCAGTTATTACAGAAACTAGGTAACTCCTAGTTCAGATCTTGTCAAGCTGTTCTGCAAAGAATAGCAGCCGAATACTAAAACAATGCAGCTGTGTTTCCTAATACATTTCTGACTTGACTTTAAACTGTATACCTTATTCAAAACACAACCAAGACTTGTTATGTGGAATATTTTGCTTGACAAGAGTGTTTGTGTCATTCTTGAAAATAAATGCCATTTGCTTTGTAAATGTCGTAAAATCCATATATTTTGAAGGGAGACTTTAAGTGTTGTTTATCTCTCCAATTAACAATAAAAAGTGAGCCTGACTGATAATTTGAAAAGAGCTATAAACTACCACTTAGTCACACACCAGTGCGACTGATGCCAGAAATAGACGTCAGGTCTTTTTTTTTAGCTGTTGTTGTCAAGAGCTTAACACAGTAAAAGCTGTGTAGTTTCCTAATGATGTATTCACAAACTCACAACACTCTCCATCGCTCCAGGAGGTTCATTTACTTTCAGGGTCACTTAACACAAGTCGAAATCTTAAGCCGCTTAGACATGAGCGGATACACTTCAATTACTTTATTCTTCTCTTGAGTATTGATTGGATGGACACTCATGAGAGACACGAAAGTTTAATAATCATCATCGTCTTTCTTATCATTCAGTGTGTTATTAGTCGTCAGTGGATAAAGCTACTTATCTGACATGTGCTACCCAAGTGCACACAATTTCACAGAACAAATAAGAAGAGGGAAGCTTACAGAATTGTAAATAAATAAGTGTGATTTACTTTGGATTCCACAGGTACCGTTGCGAGCTTGTTTCCCTGAGATGGGCTGAATGACTGGACTCCAGGAGGGAGGAGACGCATGGCGTTTGTAGATGGCATGAGCCTGTGGAGCTGAGGTGGCGTCGCTCTGCTTCTCCAGAGGCTGAATAAAGAACTCCTCCTCTGACACCTTGAACAGTCCCGCCTGAAAAAAAAAAATAAAAAATTCTGCGGGTCAGTTTTCTCTTCATCTTTTTAAACACTGAATTATCTATTTCAATTAGCAGAGCCATTGCTGAAATATTGATATAATTACACAAATTATTGAATGTTTTGATGCTGTTGTGGGTATCAGCAACATGTAGTAAATCAATACATTTTCTTATTGAAAGATGAATAATAATAATAATTCAAATCATTTGTTAAGTAAAGATGTGGTGCTACCGTCTTCTTGAATGTGAGGATTTTCCACTTTTACTCATCTTAAATTGCAGACATGTGAATATATCACCTTGTGCTCAAGTATGTTGTGAATGGAACATGAATTAAGTGCCTCTCTCAACATCCTCATCATTTTTTATGATATTGTGAGTATTTTCTAGTTTTCTATTGAAATTTAAAGAGTTGTTCCGTTTATGTCTTCTTGTTAGGCACAGGCGTGAGAACAGTCACTTTGTATTTCCCTGCGCATACTGTATGAACATGTGACGAATAAAAACTCTTGAATCTTGAAGTAAAATAAAATAGTTGCAGACTTGCATCACCTATTGTATGCATCCATACACGGGGTTAATAATAAAGAAAGAACATAAAGAAAGAACAACATAGACAAGACATTATATTACATAAACTTCAAACTATTATAGGATTCTTCTTTATAAGTGAGAGCCTCAATGCAGAATTGTATTTTTTGCAGTCCAGTTTCCAGCTGAGTAAGTTTTAGTGTGACTATAGTGTGCATAATCTAATCACACTGTGCAATTAGGGCTGCAACTAATGATTCTTTTAACTGTTGACTCATTTGTCAGTTATTTTCTCCATTAACCAATAAGTTGCTGGTTCAATAAAATGTCAGAAAATGGTGCAAAATTGATCAGTGTTTCAAAAGGCACAAGATGGCAAATGTCTTGTTTTCTCCACAACACAAAGATATTCAATTTATACCGATCATGCATAACATTATGACCACCTGCCTAATATTGTGTTGGTCCCCCTTACAAAAATGCTCTGAACCATTGGGCATGGACAAGAGGACCTCTCAGGGTGTCCTATGGGGTCTGACACCAGGTCGTTGGCAGTGGATCCTTCGGGTGCTCTGGCTTATGCAGTGGGGCCTCTGTCAATCAAACTTGTTCCACTGCATCCTGTTGATGCTTGGGCGATTGTCATGTTCCTCAAGATATTCCTGATTGTTTGATGTTTTTGCCATGTGGTGGGGTGCATTTTCCTGCAGGGGTAGGCCAGTGACATTTGGGATTGGGATTTGCATGAGGGAGTGTGCTTGTTCTGGGACAATGTTTATTTGGGTGTCTAGGTCTCATCAACATGGATGGCAAAATCCAAGGTTTTCCAGCAGAACACCACATAGTACCAATATGACCAATGTTATTCACTTCACCTGTCAGTGGTCATAATGTTGTGGGTGATTGTTGTACTGTCCAAGAGGAGGAAAGAAATCAGTGAATATTTACATTTAAGAAGCTGCAATCAAGACAATTGGGACATTTTATTCTGAACACATCACTCAAACCGAGTAATTATCAAAATAGGTGGCAGTTAATTTAATAGTTGACAACTAAACGATGAGTGAAAAGAGTCTTTTACTGTGACACAGTTGCAGCAGTCTTGAGTTCCCATTACTGGGAAAGCTACGCATTTGTTAGTATTAATGTAAAAAGTTCTATTTACACATTTTTCAGTAGATTTACTAGTTAGTCTAGTATCAGTGCAGTGTGCGAGGCACTA
The DNA here is from genome assembly GCA_900302755.1 of Chromis chromis. Lineage (NCBI taxonomy): Eukaryota > Metazoa > Chordata > Actinopteri > Pomacentridae > Chromis > Chromis chromis. Next base: position 10,571 of record OMNN01021893.1, read on the forward strand.
AAAGCTAAAAATTGAGAATTGACAGTGGATATTCGGGTCCAATGAACAACAACAAACAACAAAATTTAATCATCTGTTCCTTTTCCCATTATCAACATGTCCTGAAAATTTCATGTAAATCCAGTCATAACTTTTCAAGTTATTTTGCTAACAGACAGACAAACAAATAAACACCGGCAAAAACATTACCTCCGCTTGGCAGAGGTAAAAACCTTTCATTTTTTTAATAAAACATATGTTATTTGGTACTGGGTTGTACTTACTTGTTTTCTACATACACCTAATAACAAATATAAAGCAGTATAGCTCCTGAATCAAAATTTGGAGGCTCAAAACACTGATTTGTCGTCAGCCCACAAAAACCAAACCCAGTGAGCCTCCAGTGAAACGGTATAAACAGCCCAGTGTCTCAGGTTTAATGCAGCCATCCAGGGCACGACGGAGGCTGCCGAGGGAAAGATCAAATGTCTGGTAAGTTACTGCACCCTAAATCATGCAGGCACCGTGCCAAAACCAGATTCCAGTAGCAACAGCAGCAGCACCCCCCTCCTCCTTCTTTTTCTGTTGACCATCGCTGCCTTATATTTAATTCTTGTCCACCTTCTGCTCCAGTTAACTTTCCTTCAGCTGTTGCAGATTCCCAGTGAAGCTCAGACAGGAGGGCTGGCTGCAGGATTTCAAGGCTGCAAGCTAATGTGGAAAAAATTTTACTCCCATCTCTTACAGTCAGACTAACAGAGATAGACCTGCTTTAAAGAGTAGATGTTGCTGCATCTTTTATGACATGTGTTAAAAAACAGACAGCAGAAAGCAGGACCTTTAGGTATAGATGCTTTGTTTTTGCATGGTCCTGAATCCAGCGTACCCAGTTTGATTAACCAAACTTGTCAGCTGGGTCCAAAATGAGATGAATGCATGAAAACAAACCAAAGCCACATTCAAATTTAGCCTCCGGCAGAGTGAGTAGGATCGGAAAACAAGGCAAGCAGATAATAAAGAACCTTTAAATGTAAAAAAATATAATTGTAAAATATAAACTGAGCTGGGAAATAACAAATTAAGTGCAGTATATCTCAAATTTAGCCTTCAGCAGAGTGTGTAGGATCAGAAAACAGGGCAAGTATCAAATAAAGAACCTTAAAATGTGAAGTTTTTAATTGTAAAATGTAAGCTCAGCTGGACAATGAACCGCAGGATCTGATGTTCAGGGTCTTGTCATTTTATGTGGCATTTTTTCTCTTGTCGTATTAAATAAAACCACCGCTGAGTCAAAAACTGAATCAGCATTGACCGGATTAATGCAGCAAACCACGAGTGAATAAAATCAGCTGAATGTGTTTTTATTTTTTCTTGTGTACCCGAGTGGCATTTCTGCACAATTTCACAATATCTGCAAAACTACATGATTCAGCAAATCTAATTTACCTCAGACGACTCATAGTTCTGACACAAAAACTGAAAAAATGCAAATAAAACACTATAATGTCACCTCACAGTTACATATACATTGGAGTGATGTAGATACAGTATTTATAGTGCATTAGACCAAAACTTTGCTCTCCTTTTTGTGCCCCTCTGCTCTGTAAATATCATTATCCTCGCGCTCGGCTTGTTTATGTGTGCTGTGAATCTTTTTAAGTGTCACATCGCCTCTGCCGACCAGTGACTCTGCATTTAGCTCTGAGATCATTGTATTTTTAGTCGGACTCACAGTTTGCACAAATCTGGCACATCTCCCTCTTTTCTAGGAATAAACTCTGATGGAAATATACACATTTGCAAACAAGAGTAAATAAAATATGGTTTATATTTAAGGCCAAAGCTTTGACAAAAATGTTCACTTTCGCTCTGGGGTTCAGGAATGTGACAACAAAACCTTTAGTCTGACAGTATGTTATTTCTATATTTTGGAGGAAACACTGTACAGTATCTGCAAGACAAAAGCGGATGTATAACTTTTGAAACTTTCATATTCATATGTTTTGACTGGTTGATGCAAGAAAGAATAACACAACGGCTGCTTTTTAACTAGTTAAATCTCTGGAAGCAAAATGAGACGCTGTGCATCCCAACAGGATCTCGGACATCCATTCTCTGGTGCATAAAAACAGATTTGTGCTGTTCTTAATCTTGGGGACACTTGAAATGTATTGACAATAATCACAGGTTCTTGAACATGATGTAATTTGTGCTCATTAAAATTAAGCAGTTGTGGTTTTGTAATAGCAGTATGCAAATTGGGAGAAAAGCACAATGATGCAAAAAATACAATAAATTAAGGCTAATTTGGTCGTTGGCGGTTTATAACAGTATGTGGGTGGCTGATTATGAGGAATCTTCATGCTTAGATGGAAAAACTAATCAGTGTTTAGTAACCCCCGGCTCCTTAGTGTGAGGCCAAATGATGAGGCTGTGCATCTGTAAAGTGGCAGCAAACAACAGATGGTTTGATAAACACTCCGATCCGAGTGTTTTGGTTCAGGATGTCACAAGTGTCGATGTCGAACATCCTGAAAAAGGTGATGATGCTTGTTTTTCTGTAGAAAGTAACTCTACGTTGATGCCATTTACACAGGAGACACTGAACAACAACATCTGGATCTGTACAAAGGAATATATCTGCACTACGAAGCAGGATTTCAGGTTCGTGAGGTAACTTCTGGTTTAACATTGTGTTTTTTTAGGGCAATAAAGGTGATTCACATCTTACAGGGTTACAACTAACCTGTTTCAGAGCTTTAACATAACAGGTCAACACGTATAAAAACAGACTATTGACCAATCAGTTCTCTTGGAAAATGGCATCACCATTCCAAGAAGAACCCAAGTGAGAAGGTTTCTTAGGAAGGCAAGAGCTTTTAAAGCCCATCTCAACCCTTTTTTCCTCCCGAAGAGCATAGATATGAGAGCTTATCAGTGGAAAAACTTTAGTCTTGCTTTCTGAAATTTTTCCTATTGATTGCAAGAAATGTCCAAGCAGTTGCATTGTTCTATCAGCAACACAATCCTAAAACAACCCCTGATGAAGCAGTAAAGACTTGTTGACGTGCATGTGAGCCTGCTTACAGGTTTGAATGATGTTTTAATATTTGTTCTGTAGTTGCTCCCAACACTGTTTAATGCAGTCATGGTCTCAGCTGACAGGCCATAAGGATAAGCAGCACATTTAATGGATTAAATAATAGCAATTACAGCCAGATCCAGGCCACTCAAGCCCTAATGATGGGGCAGTCACACAGTCGGTAGTTATCTGCCTTTTCTGTCTTTCTGCCTTCCGCTGCTGAAATGTTATTAGCCTGGATTATATATATAAATATATATATTTTTTTAAAGATTTATTTTTGGCCTTTTCATGCCTTTATTATCAGAGAGGACAGGACAGTGGATAGAGTTAGAAACGGGAGAGAGTGTGGAAGGACATGTGGCAAATGGCCAAGGTCGGAACCGAACCCGGCACAGCCGCCACACCTCTGCACGTGACACAACCGCCAGGCCATCGGGGCACCCTGGATTATATTTTTAAACTCCTCATATTGGTTCAGGGTCATTGTTTGCTTTTCTTCTTCATGTTTGTGATTGGTCACCTGCTGCCAACTCCACCTCTTTTAAGTGAACGCGCTCATAGGTTGATTCAGACGCCCTGGATTGACTTATTGTTTTCTTTGTGTAATTGCCAAGCCTGACTGCAGTTGTTGGGTTTAGTGAAGCCAGATAACAAAAAGATATCCTGGGTGTGCTGACTTCAGTTAACTTGTTGTTTGTAAACTGTTACAAAATGATGTACCATTTTTCAATTAATATATAGAATTTTTCTTTCAACATAACACATTGTAAGAAAATCCTGTAAAAAAAAAAAAAAAAAAAAAAAGAAATTGTGAGAATCTGGCAGGAAAAAGAAAAAAATATGATAAAAACTGTGGAATGCAGCAATTTGAAAAACTGTCAATGATGGCAGATATTTGCAAAACAATGATATTTTTTGCAGATTAAAATAAAATACAAACCGTTTTATTTCATGGTCAACCATACAAGATGAAATTACCTATTGCAAATATAAAGGTTTTTGATGTGCATAATTTTTTTTTTGTTTTTTTATGGCCAGCGTGGAAATTAATACTTTTTTCTGTGATTTTAATATTTATTATCTGTAATATAACAAAACAGGGAAAATCTGTTAAATCACAATACATTTTTAAAATTTACAATTAAAAACTTAAAAAAAAAAAGTTCTTTACAGTGTAGCTCATATGTGGTTTTTGTATGTGCATTTTTTTTTTTAATTAAATAGTTCAATAACATTGTTAATGACTACCAAACTTCTGATATTATTACAGCCCTAGTTTTAAAAGGAAATGCTTATCTGCTGGAAAAAAAATACAAAAGTTCCTTTACATACATTTTATCAGTCTAAATGGATCACTTTTTAAATAAAGGTAGATGTGTGCTGGACTTACTAATCTGATTACTCTTCCACATACATGCTTTAAAGGCTCTGTTTTTATAGGACAGTAAAAAAATGTCCATTTGCAGAACAAAGACCCTTAAAGGTTGAGTAACACTGCAGTATTGGAGGATGGATGGAATCTAAAAAGCAGACAGCTTCAGATGATTTCCTTGACATTAAGCTTCATTGTTCTACTCCAAGTATAAAACATTCCTTTCACTCTTTCCAACACTTCTTCTTTGTAACGTTTTTACACATGAAGCAGCAGACAATTCATTTAATATTCAGCAAATCTTCAACTGCATAGGCACCCAGTTTAAGGAGCTCTTTACAGTGTGGGTGTGCTCTCACGCTTAAGTGCTGCTTTAGAAGATGAAAGCAGGAACTGTCTGACAACACACTGTTCAACACTGATTGATTCTGAGAAACCGCTGCAAGGTCTAAAGACGTACGAACATAAAAAAAAAAGCATCTTCTCTTCTGATAGAATAAAATGTCTTCTTGTGGCATGTTCTGAAAATTAGGACTTCAGAGATAAAGGAGACGGAGATTAGCGCTTAGGTTTGATAACACACACTTGCTCCTTTATAATAATAATAATAATAAATTTTATTTGTAATGCACTTTACATTTGACATCAAATCTCAAAGTGCTTATCTGATATACTTGCTTTAACACCAGCCTACATCTCCACACAGCAGCTGCACTTCAGCTCCACATAAAGGCTGCAGACAGAAACGACTGTCAAGGAAAAAACAGAAAAATCTGGGACATGTCAACAACAATAAAAGAAAGTCTGCACTCTTCTCACTTCTCATCTGTCAAGAGTATTTATTACTCCTCCATCACAAAGACATATTTACTATAATACGTCTAAGTTTAAGACATCAGTGGCATATTTTTTCAAAGGTTTGCATCTTTTCTCCGGAATATCGAGTTTAAAATGGTAAAAAAAAAAAAAGAAAAAAAAAAAGGTCTTTGAGGCTAAAGTGTTGACATTTCGTCCCTTTCTGGGGGTCGAAAATAACGTCTGTCTTTGCTTTTTTGATTTCATGGCAAAAAAAAAAAAAGGTCTTTGGGGGGAGTCTGAGGGGTTTAGCAGCAGCTGGCAGTCTGAGCTCTGGCAGGAGATCGAGAGACAAAGTCAACAAACTTGAGCTGAAACTTACAAGTCATTGACAGACGTTGGCCTGTTTGCAGAGTAAGGACCACACCGGCATCGAAACAAAGCGAGGAGGAAATCTGCAAGTATGTTTACGTGCTGTTTAATGTGCAGCAGCTGACCAGTAAATTAAACTGTTGCTGACAAAAGCAGAGCACTTTTTCCAAGGTGTATGTTTGTTTTATGGCTTAATTAACATGATAAGGTGCAGAAAAAAAACAAAGATTGTTTAAAGTAAGAGAGATAAGAAAGAAAGATAACATTTAAGTGATTTGACTGGTTGCGAGGAAATTAGTTCTCTGTTCCCTTTATCAACATATTCCAATAAATGCCTGCAAAGGTACAAAGCACCATCAGAATACAAATATTTAACAAACATGCAGTCAATAGGCTCTTTTTCCAGTTGGAATTTAAGAGTATTTGAGTAACATTTATATTAAATCAGCAGTGTAAATCTTGTTACTGTGAAATGTCCCATAATTTTAGGAAAATGATGTCAAGAAAAAGCAACCGAGGAGTCTTTCGGGGACAAACAGAAGATTGGTTGCAACCGTCCGTCCACATCAGTCATCTGACCTCCATCCAGCTGATCATGTGTTTCACTCAGTGTAAACCGGACAAAAGGGATAAAAACAAGCAAGAAGTAAAGCTGGTTGCTGTGCAGGCCTGGCTGAGCACCACCAATGTGGAAACCATGTGTCTGCTGATGTGTGCGGGTTTGTGGATTTCAGAAAGTCTGCAAAGAATTAGCAATTAATTATTAAATAAAATGCTGCTTCAGTTGACATTTGGATGTGAAATCACTTTTGGTGTGCTCTAAAACTGAGACAGAGCGTGGATTCATGCTTAAGTTCTAGATTGTCATTATTAGATAGATAGTCATCCCCCTGGGGAAATTCAAGGTATCCAGTAGCTCACACATCTGACATGTAAGAAAAATAAGGAAATTAATGCGCAAAAGAACGTGCAGTTACCATGTAAATCATGCTGGTTGAAGAACAAAGGTGCTAAGATTGCTGGTATTTACAATAAAAACTAATATTAAAAACGCTAAGTGCAGTATTAAAGGATTCCTGTAAAGATCTTGACCTCTAAGAGTGATGTGCAGCTGTTGTTTTTTTTCATGATTGAGTCTCACAAATGCAGGTAGCACCACACATGGTTCTGCAAATGAATGAAAACAGGAAGGACAACTACAAACAAGTCAATATGAAAACAAACAACAGCGCATGTAAAAAACCTAAAAACACCAACTTAGCAAATGTTTGGTGGACTTGAAGATGCAAGCAGCAACTTTTAGTAACTAAAACTGAATGTAAACTCTACTTTCAAGATGTTCTGATGTAATAAGACCAGAGACGTTATTAAATATCATGACTTATTAGAAAATTATTAGATTGCTTAGACAGAATATTTAGATCAGATGCGCCTTAACAGGTCAAAATGGTCGAGTTCATTCCAAAATCACAGTGCGTTATATTTTTACCCCCTGCTACAGGGAATCAAGTCACAGCTGCTTAATTTAGTGATATTTATTATATCGCTCGCACACATGCTCAAGATATTCAGTTGCTATTCAGCTAAACACCAGAGTTGGTAACATGTGATCCAAGACTCTATTTGGACATCAACAGGGTCTAGATTGATGCAACATGTTCTTTCAGCAGCTTTTGTTCTGAGATCTTTGCCCATTACAACACTTATAGTTAGCAGAGACGGATGTAATGAGGAAATACATGCTGTCACTGACTCTGTTGCTTTTTGGGATGTTGCCAAACCACGGCCAGACACGTGGAAGCTCAGATTAAGAGTATAAGTCTGTTACAGCCGTGCTGAGCTACAGTGAATCTGAGCATGTGTAACCTTAAATCAGAGGGAAGCAGCAGCAGGAGACAGAGACTCATTCAGCTCCTGACAGCTAAGATGAAAAACGTGACCGTACAGAGAGAAACTGTCCTGAATGTGGCTGACAAACCTCATGGACAGACGACTTGAACAACACAAATCCATGGACGGTGTGAGGGCAGCACGTGTCATTTAATGATGCAGAAAGACTTTCAGGAGATCTCAATCCAATGAAACTTCACACTGTTTGCTGCATGTAGCCAACTTGTGCTCCAATAAAGTATTGTTTCCTCAAATAGTTCTGGTTGTACTCTGTTGAGGAAAACTCAGAGTTTTTCTATTCTTTACAACTTCATTGAAGAGAAAATAACTTTTAATTTGGAAAATAGAATAGAGCAAACTAAGATTGCACCTTTTTTTTCCTTACTTGCCTAAGGCGTTGCTTGTTTACTAGATTTTGTATGGATGACATTCATTAAAATTCCCACCATGACTGGTTTTGCAGGTGAATGTTCCAGAGTTAAAATAGGTCTCATGGGGAAATGCAGAAAAGAAATGTTCTCATAAAAATGATCTTGGATGGTTCTACTACATATGTGAAAAAGTTGTATCAAGTCTTTCTTCTACTAGTATAACAACCAGAATCTTCAGTCAGCAGCCAAGTTGCATTGTGGGTAATGTAGGTGTCAAGTTACATGTGGGTGAAGAATGCATAAAAAAGTATATAAACTCTTTTTTTTTTTTTAAATCTCGGGTTCTGCTGAGACCATTTTTATACTTATTCTTTATGTCTGACAACGTTAACGGTACGCTGCCAAAACACTGATGGCATAGCTTGGCTTAAAAAATAAAATCTGGTATTAAAAAAAAAAACCTGAACTGAAAAAGGAACTGCTGTATTTAAACATGTTGGAGTGGCATTAAAAAATATTTGTCACTCAAAAAAAGTTTCACTGAAAAATACAAAACAGATTTTAAAAATCGTTTAATTTTGTTTTGATGCTTTTCAATGACAATTGTCTAATTTTTTTCATGTCTGTGTTTTTATAGTGATTTCTTTTTATGCTCTCAGTATTTCTTTACTGTTAGTGGTTTCAGTCTCAACTTTGTGACATAATTTTGGCCTGGAGGGAAAGTGTTTGAGGGAAGGTGCAGTGGGCACTTGATTTAGATATAATCTGCATACTTCTGAGCCAGCACAGTGTGATGTTATCCTTTTAAAGCTAGAGTCAGCCTTTCTAATCCAGTACACTTTGGCAAATCCGGTACATATCGCCTCATTGTCCTTTAGTTGTCTGTTCGGTGTGCTGAAAGAAAATCTAGTTTTAGTTCAGTCATGCCTATGTAGATGGCAAAGAGGCTCAGAATGAGCAGCAAAACACTATTTCACGGTTTCCTGTGCATGGTTTGTGTACATTACAGGTCCACAAGGGTACAGCCAATGCTAATTTCGTCCTCCACTGAAGTCCATGAGGGTCTGCGTGAACTCCTCTCAGACGTCTGTATGCAACCCAAAACGTGTGACCACACAGACTGTCTGCCCTGCAAGGACACTTACTGCACATGTGCAAGGAAATCAAATGGTTAGATTTGAAGGGCAATCCAACCCTCTACACAGACCGGTGTGGATTTACTGTGGTATTAGTATAACTAGTAGTCCACATTGGTCTTTGCACAATTCATGGTTTACGTATTAATTCATGGAAAGCATGATTTGGACCTTAATCAGTTCTGACGTCTTCTCTCTCTTCTGCAATAATTTGGGGAAAAGTAACTAGTTTTGCTCCATTTCAGACGTTATCCGCTCCATTTCTGTCATCACTTTTTAAAACACATGTAGAAACTCAACAGTTAAACAGAAACGCCACCAGTTTCATTGTGACACAGACGCACAGATATAAATGTTTACCATGGATTACCATACCATGGGCTCTGTGTAGATTCACCACAGAGGTTTAAATCAGGCTTTAGGCTGGATGAGTTGCACAACTCAGTTAATGACAGAATGCAACCACCTAATCTACAACACTGACATCTTTCTTTTTCTTTTCTTTAAAGACTATTTTAGTGAGTATTTCACCTTTAAAGTCAAGAAAAAGACAAGAAATATACATATATAGAGAAAGAGAGAGACGGGATGACGTGCAACAAAAGTTCTCAGTTTAGTTGTTTTCACAGCCGGCATCTTGGCTGTCCTGAAAATTAAAGTTGGCTCTGTTGTGTTCAACTGTCGCAGTAAAGCTGACAGTGTGTCAGGATGCACAACACCGAGACCTGCCACCGAAGCATTTAAATGGAAATCATCTGTGGGAAAAGCCTATAGACGGTCTTGGGAAATTAAATTGCTTCTAGCTTGTCCCATTAAAAAAGCACTTCCCTTTAATCAAAAAGAAACAACCAAAATAAACAAAAAAATTATAGAGCAGGTTGTAATATTATGCATGAAATGGGCGACAAGTAAAAACACAATAAACAAACTGTGTACGTGTGTGTACAGCAAATGCTTCACTGCTGGCAAAACAAAAAATTTTAAGTCAGTTATCTGACGTGCATCTGACAGAACAGATATTCTTCCACAAAAAACACAAGTGGAGTGCCACATGCACAATACATGCACAATACACATACTATAATGATATGCTCTTAACCCGCTATAGGCAATATCATTTTAACGTATACCTTATATTTGCTGGCTATGTAGGTATGTCAAAGTGTTTGAGGGTAAAAGTGGGAAAACTGTGGTCTCAGCAAATCGTCAGGCTGCTTACTTCTTCTAGCTGGAGATAACCTCAGACTAGTGATGTCTTGATCAAGTTTTAAAGCCCCTGATCTGATCTGAGTCATTGAATATTTAGTATCTGCCAATACCGAGCCTAAATGCAATACCATTTTCCGGGATAACACACACTTCAAGTACTTTGAAGTTATTATAATCATTCCAATGCATATGATGGACAGCTGTGTAGCTCTGCAATGCATTAGGAAAAAACTGCAGCCCTGCATCTGCTCCACATGATCGTGAAGTCCTGTATTCTCACATATGTCAGAACGTGTATAGTAGATTAGCTGTAGTACCTGGTTGGGCCACCAGGTGGAGCCTCTTATTGATTAATACAATATCAAAACCCACTTCCCTATAGAAACAATAACACCCTCCAAGCAGCAATGTTTAACACTGAAAATGTTCAGTTTTGCTGAGGATTTGAATCATTCAGTAAGGTAACCCTGCTAGTTTTTTTGATGGTTTATCCATTTCAATGATGGTGCTCCTCTCCCTGCATACAAATGTTTCACCAAAACAATTACATTTTTGGGGAAACACCAAAGCGGCATCCTTCGCTTAGTCAGGCCCAAGACAACTGTGATTGGTTTAAAGAAAAACAAACAACCCAGAGGACTTTTTTCCATCCTACAGCAGAATGGCACTGAGGTGCAGCCAGACCATTATGTTCTACAGAACTGAGACCAACACTGTAGGAGACGGCCACCCAGACTATGGGCAGTTCCATGTTGGCAAGCAGAGGGCATTGTGGGAGTTTGGCAAGCAACAGACACCATGACAGAGACATTTATGACACAACCAGCCCAAACTGAACAGAGCAGATGTTGAAAAATGAATAAATGCTGTGATAGGGCCCAATCCTGATTCCTGACATCAGCTCTGAACATCTCTACTTCAGACACTTAGATTTAGTGAAGAATCAATTTAGGAGGTGCTGCTGTCTACATGACCCCATTCACACAGTTTTGAGCTCAACCTCTAATCACACACACTGAACTAAACTCTGAATAAAACCCTCCACTGCAGCCAACACCTGTTCAATCTGAAATGTATTTAAATACAACTTGCGATGGAGTTCAATCTTTTTAATGACTTAAAGTCATGTGTTCATCCACTCACCAGTCCGTCACAGGCACTTATAGCTGCACTTCCTTTAACTGCGGCTTCATCCCACACTTCTCCTAAGAAATGGCACTGGGAGGCTCCAGGAGGACGGATCTGGGCTCCGTCCAGGCCGCCGTACCTCCTCTCCGTCAGGAAGCCCGGAGCCAGCAGGTGTGGATTCAGGGTGAGGTTAAAGTGCAAGACGTGGCCGCCGTGCCAGAACTGGTAGAAAACCCGATCCAGGTCCGCTGGTTCCTCTGCGGCTTCCCGACGCTGAACGCGGCGAGCATGGTGAGACAGGAAGTTGGACAGGAAGTGACCTCTGGCATCCACTCTAGTGGGGTGAACCACTTCATACTGAGGCAGGTCCTGCAGAGAGCTCTCTGTGGTGGGAAGACAGGATGGGGTATTAAATCATGGGAAAGAGGAGGGTAATTAAATAATTAAGTGGTTGTAAAGCTGTAAACAAAACTGAGGAAGTCTTAAACAAACCCATATGGCTGTCAAATGTGTGTTTTATGTCTGAATGCAGCAACAATGTATGTATGCAGTGCTTCTTATTGGCTTCAAACTGGAGTCTTTTCTACTATTCTCAGTTTAGTTTTTACTCTCATATGCAGCAGGTTTGATAATGTTTGTAAAACTCATTCTCCTGATGAACATAATACTTTAATTTCTTCTGATCTGGAACAGTTGAATTAGCAGCACAGAAGTCAGTGCGACAAAGACCCCCCTTTTAAGAGTAATGAAATTGTGCCCTGTGCACGTGCACAGGGCACAATTCTCCTAAGGGAGACAATAAAGCATCTCTAATCTCTAATCTCGCTTCCGCTCTCAGATCTGTGCTCTCACACTTGGATCCGTGTGAAACAATCATGTCAAAAGTCCTCAACTAAAAGAATTACAGCTGTGACGATCAATGAAATTGTCACTGCATCCTGCAAGTTTCTCCTCTTATTTTTCACCACTCCAGCATGTGCATGACAGCATTCGTGCATGACATAACCCTATACATATACATAACCCTATAGTGCAAATATCCTTTATTATCTACAAAACATTATCTTAATGTGCAACAGTTGGATTATTACTGATGCATTTTGAACACATCTTCATGTAGAGTTAAAAACAAAAAAATATTCAGCACCTTTTCCATCTTTATCCAAAAGTGTGATCTTTCAATTCGAGAGCATCATTTCTTCATTTTATGTTCTTCAAACTTCTGCTCTCAGACTTGTGATCTCACACAACTCTGTCTCTTAAGTTATTACATACATTGGTGTCCTTATTTTTACTTATAATTGCAACATATAATAGCAGCCTGATAGCACAATGGATTACGATCGTGTCACTTGTGGAAAAAATTAGGTCAGTTAGGGTTTTTACAGCATCGCTTATGGGCGTTTACCGTTACAGATCTCTGCCAGTGTGATTCACCCAAATCAATGACCTCAAGTAAGATTTTTATTTGAATAGTTATATCACTTTCTTCAGTTTTAATTGGTAAAGGCATATCTGTGCCATAGGAATGCATCCATGATAACATGCTTGACCTTCAAGTGATAATTAGGCTTGCTAATGTGAACCCTTACTGTTACCAGACAACAAAATGGACAGCATCCCTTATTGGCAGTCACTGTGCATCCCCTCACAAGGGACACTGTGGAATAAAGCAAGAACACCTACAACACCACGAATAATCCAACTGTTGCACATTAGGATGATGTTTTGTGGATAACAAGGGACTTTTTTTTTCTTTTTTTTCTTTAAGATATTTGCACTATGAGGTTGTGTAATACATTGATTTTCTTTCATGCATGTGCTGGAAGTTTGTTCCAAATAAAGAAACATGCAAAGCGTGAAGGAGGTTTGAACATAAAACATCAGATCCACATCAAACCACAATAACATGTAGACTTTGTAAGAGGGGGATGCTGTGATAGCAAACGGGGGCAACATAAACTTATCTGTGCAGATTTTCCCAAGGAGAGTTAGAAATAGCATTGAGAAGAGACAATCTAAACAAAACAAACACACTTTGCTGCTGCAGTTAATAATAGCAATTTCCATATTTTATCAGATCCTAATAATACATAATGGTGCTATTAGTTGCTTCAAGGTAAGTGCAGGTACAGTATCAGCAAATGTGGCTAATCTGCCTGAGTAAAAGAACATGATGTTAATTATTGTTGTCACAGCAACACCATCTGTTTCTGAAGGTCCCACTTATTCAGTGCAGGTCATAGTACAAGTAAGACCCTTGAGGCTTCATGCTCTTTCTACACACTGCTGCTGATTAATGTAGATCAACTGTTAGGGGACAAAGACCTGCTACTGAAGCTTCACAACACAACGATTAGCCTCATCTCATTCAGGAGAAATGAGCAGAATGCAAACAATGGTTTCACACAGCCTTGAGACAAGTTAAGCTGAGGTCCTGCTCCAGCTCTCAGCATTGCTTTGGATCATCCGCACAAATATTTGCAAGAATACATCAGCGCAGACGGATCCGAGTTACATGCTTTTTGGCAACAAGCCGTTTGGAATGTCTCACTGAATGAGGAGTTTTTACTTTTTTTTAATGCCATTTGCAGTATTTACAGTATGTTTATGTGTTCAGTCTGTCAGCTACACTCCTTTAAATCACACTTTGCTTTAATTTATGCGCCATTCAACCTCCTACAAAACCTAAATATTCCTGTAAAGGATTTATTGCTGGTCGCCTTGAGCAATCAGCACAACTGTCTTTCATTATGTGTCTTACTGATGAAAATCTGGACCAGATTTTCTAAACATTTGCAAAAAAAATATCTAGGTCTCTATGGTCTCAATGAAGGTACGCAGTTCCCTGGATGACTTGTATGTGATGACTCTTTTTAATGGAGGGGAGCACATGAGAGATTCATTTCATGTCGCATCATAATCAAGAAAATATGCCCAAGACAATTTGCAATTTTAAATTGCGGCTTTTCATCAAGCAGCTGTGCCCTCTGGACTGACTCCACAAGCAATTATTTGCCATGAAAATAATTAAAGGAAAGTGAAAATCAATTAAAAATGGTTTGTAGTTATCTGTGGTGATCAGAAACAGTCACACTTTTGAAATTAGGACATTGACTCTGGAGGTGGTTCTGTTAAAAGTGAAGGGTGTGGGTTCAACAGTTGCTGCTTAACCCCAAAAAACTAATTTATGTGAATCAAAGTTAGATGTTTAGAAGTTTTATGCATGAAAATAAAGCAACAAACAAGTAACTCATGCTGCAGCTTGAGCACACCAGCTCACCTACTACTCTGCTCCAGCACTGTAAAACTACTCTACACTCCACAGTGGCAACCTGTAATATTGAAGTAACTCAGACTTTTGTGTTCAAACCAACAACTGATTCTAAGGAAGGCTAATGATACAGAAAGTTCCACCCTACAAGTTTGGTTTCTTAGGTTTGTTACGTCTGAAACCCCAGAAGTCTAAATCTGTGTTTTGGGGATTTTCATCACTATGCTGCAAATTTCAAGGTAGAAACTCTCACTTGACGGCTTATCTTGCTCATGATGTGCCTTCTAGAATAATAAAAACACCATACGGACACAGTAACAAGATAAAAAAACTTATGTTCCTATTAATTCACTCTATCAAAATTACTCCAACTGTTATCAGAATGACTCTTCCCTTTTACAACTTGTACCTCTGCAGCTATAATAACTGCAATTATGTATTCGTGTTCCAAGAAAGAATAAAAACCATCTCATTAAGAGGCAGCCTGTGTCCCTGGGCTCCATTTTCAGGTTTTGTTAGAGTTTAAAAATAAACTTGAGGCCTGATGCGCCGACAGTTAACACCTGAAATCGTTACTGTTGGAGAGTTTCCTCCCCCTTGGTGACACATCGTCGTCTAGACTCCTGAATGCCTGACAGTAGTTAGCTTCTTCTCTCAAGGGCACGCAGCTTGTTTGTACAGGATGAGGCAGAGTGCGTCCAGACTTCTGGTTGCTTTAATCTCAGGAGAGTCCTGACTTTTAGCATCCAAACCACAAACTGGGAGAGGGGGGAGAGACTGAGGGGGATGAAAGTGCCGGGAGAGGGGGGAGAGGAGGTGGGGGAGGATTCATTCTCTGATGTGATGAGTTCCACTGGGGCAGCTAATACACTTTGTTTCCTGTGTCTTTTACTGGAGAGGTCAGAGGTCAGTGTCAGAACTGCACTTGGCTTCTGGGTTTTCATAGATGTGTAAAGCTTCCTATGATTCATCCACCATCAGCTCTCTCTCCAGCTACCACACTGAGCTGCAAAACCTTGGGCTTAATTGTCATGTTCAGCCCCAAACTTTGTAAACACAAGTCACAGCTGGCTCTCCCTCACAGTGCTGGCCTCATTCTGCCTTGAATTAGACGCACTTATGGAACAATGCGCACAAGAGCACCAAAGGACGCATTTAAATCAGAGCTCCACGCGTGTTTTTATGCTTTACAGACTCACTAACCTGGTTCATGCGACAATCCCAGCGTTCTGCAGTTTTCCAGGACCATCAGCAGCGCGATGAAGCAGTGGATGGGAGACGCTCTTTGTCCAGTAGCGTGAAGCCCGCAGTGCATGTTGTCAGGACGGTGGTAGCAAGTACTTTAGAAACATTTACTGCCTTTCCTCACAGCGCGGTCGACTGTCAATTCAAAGGGTTTCCATCTGGAGCTGCACTATTCTTTTCGGCTTTGTTGCGACCCTGCACTTAAACTGTGACAGTCCCAGCAAACGTCTCCAAATCAGGCCTGGACATCGTCTGTCTCCACGGGGCGTGTTTGCTGCATTCTCTCCCTGTTTTATTGTTTTTTAAACGTGTTTGTGTTTCGCTCCCAAGTCCCTCTGTCCTCCATCAGTCTCCTCCCGAGAGCCAGTGACAGCTTGAAACTTTTCCTCTGCAAACTTTCGCAGAGCCACCCCCACAGATGGGTGGACTTAAGACAATGGGCTATCTTTCAGGAAGGCTTAAAGGGGAATGCTACTGCAAGAAATCGGATATAGTGATACAGTCCAATTGGCGGTTACTCCACACTAAAAAACTGAGGTCCTTCGGGTTCTCAGTGGGTCAGATGAGGACCGGTTTCTAGACTGTTGCATTCACTTGGAATCAGACAAATGACAACAGATCAGGAGGTTCATACTGTGATTTAGGAATTTTTACAAAATTGTTTTCCAGTGGGAACTCGGTGCCAAAACTTCCATTAAGTTATGAAGGGAAGCTGTGCTTGAAAGCATAAAGTCCAGGGAGGTTCCTGATCTGAAACCCCTTAACTGAACTCATGATTTAAACTTCGGATGTATTTGAATGTATAGTATAGGAAAATGTCACAAAGGGATTTTCATGCTGTAGATCACACTGACACACATGGAATGGAGTTTATTTTCAAACAAATCCATATGGCCTCCAAACTATATATCATTTAGTGAAAGTTTTCATGTCTCCAAGCTTAGTGCGCCCTCTAGTGGAAGAATAAAGGCACTGTGGCGCAGGGATATTGAAACGTTGCAAATCAATTCTGACATGTCATAAAATTTCTGCGTTAATCATAAAAGTGCAATAATTTTAATGGAGCACTGGTGCGCCAAAACGCACGCTGATACTTTTGATGTTGCTGATAACAATGGAAAAGATGTCACTTTGGTACATATCAACAGGTAGGAATAGATGAAAATACACTTATTTCACTACTTTGATATTTTAGTGCTCACACTTCTAATACCGCTAAAAGTCTTGCATTTTATTAGAATTATTTCCATGGTTCGTGCGCATTTTACGCACGAACCTTGTGCCAGGCGCTTTCTGTCACAGGTCTAATGAGCTGACATCAGTGGAGGATAAATATAAATTGATGGAGACCAAACAATAACCCACTCCTTTCTTGTTAGCTGCTGGATTCAGGGTGCGTTCTGCACATCCCCTACAATCTGTTTCTCTCGCATCCCAGTCGACCAATCGTGGCTCAGCAGAGCAGCGACACACCTGTATAAAAGCAGCCTCCTGCCCAGCTGTCAGTCAGAGAAGTGACGATGAAGACGAAAACTCAGTGAATGGAGAAAAGGAGCGAGGATTCTTTCGCATGGACTGTGCCATAAAAGCCGGTTGTGAGTCCAGGGTCCGATTTTAAGACATGGATGAGATATTTAACCACAGCGGAGCTCAGAACCGGAGTTATGCCGGTGATGAGAAGTTCAGCTTTGAAGACATCGATGTGAGCGCAGACGGGACTCCCATCCTGAGGATTCTCATCTCGGTGGTTTACTCTGTAGTCTGCGCGGTGGGTTTGGTGGGGAACCTGCTCGTGTTTTTCCTCATGAGGTTAAGACAAGGTCGGAAGAGGTCCTCGATTAATTTTTTCATCATCAACTTGGCAGTGACGGACTTCCAGTTTGTTCTCACGCTGCCCTTCTGGGCCGTGGACACCGCGCTTGACTTCAGCTGGCCGTTTGGAGACGCCATGTGCAAAATCATCCTTTCGGTCACCGTGATGAACATGTACGCCAGTGTCTTCTTCCTCACCGCCATGAGCGTGACCCGCTATCTGGCCGTGGCTTCGGCCCTGAAGAAGAAAGCTCACAGGAGCTCAAGGTGCGTGAAGTGGGTGTGCGCGGTGCTGTGGGTGGCGGCGACAGCGGCCACTGCTCCGACAGCCATCTTCTCCACCGTGACTGTGGTCGCCGGAGAGAAACTCTGCCTCCTCAAGTTTCCTGAAGGACACGACTGGCTCGCCCTCTATCACATCCAGAAAATCCTCATAGCCTTCATCATCCCAATGCTCATAGTCTCCGTTAACTACCTGATGCTCCTGCGCTTCGTCAGGCGGAGGAGCATGGACAGCAGCAACCCCAAACGGAGATCAAGAGTCACCAAATCTGTCGCTATTGTGGTTTTGTCTTTCTTCTTCTGCTGGATGCCAAATCATGCCATCACCTTCTGGGGGGTCTTGGTCAAATTTAACGCGGTCAACTGGGATACTTCCTACTACATGGTGCACACCTACGTGTTCCCGGTCACAGTGTGTTTGGCGCATGCAAACAGCTGCTTGAACCCGGTGCTTTACTGCCTGATGAGGCCGGAGATCAGGAAGATGCTAAGCGGGTTGTTCTGGAAAGTCTCCAGCCCGTCCTCCAGCAAAGTCTGCGAGACGCGCTCCGTTAAGCAGGGAGAGATCCAGGTAGTCGTGCCTCTCCAGATCATGGACAACGCAGAATACTCGCTGTCCATCATAGACCGTAAAGGTTTACCCAGATCCAAAATCATCCCATACAACCGCTAACTTCACTGTGATGAGAATTAAACTGCTTCTTTGTCTCTGGTTGCTCAACCTGTAGCTGTCGTGCGTAATTCTCTCGTCTCTGTTCCAATTTGAACATTTCAGAGCACATAATATCGTGCGTTTTTCATCAAGACCGAGTATGACAGGTGATTCATTCTCCGAAGTGCTTGTTGATTCCATTAATGGAATAAATCGACGAGCTTTGAATTTCAGTTTCTTTGTGTACCATTAGAATGCAGCTTTTATTACAGTGAGAAGAAACATGAGGAAAGAGAGAAAACTGGGACTCTGGCAGCAAATATCCTTGACTGGAATTAAATCTTGGACATTGAGGGACGCAGGAGTCTCAGCTCAATGTGGGATCTTAGAAAATGATCTAATGAACATGGTTAAGGATGCAGTGTTTTCCATTCGTGTCCACATTGTAAAACCTGCCTGTAAATAAATTGCTTTTTCCATCCGAGGTAGTAGATGGTTGTTTTTTTCCACCATAAAGTACAGCTGATGTTGACTCCCTGCTGTCATTGGCCAAACTATGGTCTTCATTTCTGATGTTGTTAAATCTATCTTTCTTTACTGTGAGAACATAAAAATCAAGCTGTGTTTTACC
>OMNN01021908.1:0-11011 GCA_900302755.1 Chromis chromis
TACTATGCTTCTTCAAGTACTATGTTGCTTGCATAGACATTTCAACCCATCACATATTCCCCCTCAAAATTAGATGTTGTCCCCAACATCATAACCTTCAACTGTAAATGTAAAAATGCAGTTTAACATATTCAGAACATTTGTTATTACAGGCTGGAACTCTTTTGATACATTTTTTTTTCTCTCAGTCCTTTCTTTTTCAGTTCAGTTGCAGAGTTTAACTCTTTTTTTTTTTCTTAGTCCTTACAACGCATCCTGTATGTCCAATATCTGATGAAACGTCAAAGCTGTTCACAGCATGTCATCAGAAATCAACACAGTCAAATTTGAAACAAATTCCTCAACTGTGCAAGGTGCCTTCAGATGTAAAAGTCCATTCATGGCATCCCTGAGCTTGTTTCTCTGCTCCATGAGTCTATGAGTGTCTGTGATGTAAAGCTGTCCAAAGCAGAAAACACTTGTTGTTTACATCCCATACAGATAAGGATACTGGCAATAGCAAGGCTGCACTGGTTGTGTCCATACTTGAGGCCTTACATAAGAGGGTAATGCAGAAACATTATAACAGGAGGGAGTTCCCATTTTGTCATATCTGAGGATCTTTGGTGGCCTACACTGTCTCTGAGGCCGCTGAGGTCTCATTTCCATCTCGTTCTCCTGTGTGTCATCCATAGAGGGCAGTAATGCCTCCTCCTCAGCATCAGGTACATTATTGTCCTGGATATCCTGGGTTTCAGGTAGGTCATCATCGCTGTTCTCTGTCTGACATTGTTCTGTTGCAAGTTCATTTTGGTTTGGTGCATTCACATTTTCTGTGTCGGTTATCTCTCTCACTGGTTCTGATGGTTGAGCAATGATCTGAGGTGGCATGAAACAATAGTCGTCCTCATCATCCTCTTCCTCTGAATCCTCCTTGTCTTTGTCAGTTACTGCAGTTTTCCTTTTTTGTTTCACAGGTGGGTGCATTTTAGCTTCCAGAGGTAGGTGGTCACACGGCAAAAGGAGATTTCTATGCAGAATCCTTGACTTTCTTTTCCCTTGCTCAGGCCTTAGCTCATAAATAGGGACATCCTCTCCTACTTGTCGAACTACAGTATGAATGGTGTCTTCCCAGTGATTCCTCAACTTTCCAGGTCCACCACGGGGGGTCAGGTTGCGAATCAACACACGGTCGCCTGGGTACAATACTGAGCTCCTGACTTTACCATCATATATCCTCTTGTTTCTCTGAGCAGATTTTTGTGCATTATCTCTTGCAATAGCATATGCTTCTTGCATTCCTTGCCTCCACTTTTCAACATACTCATGCTGGTTACAGCTTCCTGCTTCAGTGGGCAAGTTAAACAACATGTCAATAGGTAGTCTTGGAGAACGGCCATACAGTAAGAAAAATGGGGAAAAGCCAGTTACCTCTGTACGTGTGCAGTTATAGGCAAATATGAGCTTATTCAGAGAGTCTTTCCAGTTTGTCTTGTCTTTGTCTGTAAGAGTCTTAAGCATCTGCATTAACGTTCGGTTGAAACGTTCTACTTGCCCATTCCCCTGGGGGTGGTAAGGGGTTGTCCTTGATCCGGCCACACTACAGTACTTGCTTAGTTGTGAGAAAAGCTGATTCTCAAATTCACCTCCTTGATCATGGTGAATGCGTGTTGGAAATCCAAATTTCAGGGCATAATCATTGAATATCCTGTCAGCCACAGTTTTTCCTGACTTTGATGTTGTAGGGTATGCCTGTGCGAATCGAGTGAAATGGTCTACAATCACCAATATATATTCATAGCCACCTTTACATTTATCGAGGTGAAGGAAGTCCACTGACACAAGTTCAAAAGGCTGAGTGGCAACAATGTTCACAAGAGGGGCCCTTGTCTCACGGCTAGGCTTTTTTTGTTTCAGGCAAGTACAGCTCATTACATACTGTTCTATTTCTCGCTGCATGCGCGGCCAGAAAAAGCGATCTCTTATCAGTGACACTGTCCTATCAGTTCCTTGGTGTCCCATCTGGTTGTGTAGCTCTTTTAATGCAGTGATTCTGTGTTTTTCAGGCAGTACTAACTGTTTCCTGTGGGATGTCTTTCTCCATAGGACTCCATTTTCATCTACATCCAACTTATGCCACTCGCGAAGGAGACAACGGCTCTCTGTACTAAATTTTCTTAGTTCTTGGCGCAAGGGTTTAGCCCCAGACATTTTGCACTGTAGAACTGGCCCAATGTTTAAGTCGTTTTTCTGATCTTGTAGAATTTGTTCTGGTGTTAGTGAAACAACAGAGGTACCTTGGTCATCAAGCAGGCTGTTAACAGAGATGGCCATTGACCACAAAGCATTTGATTCTGGCTGTGTCTCTACTGCCTGAGTGGTTGTTCCCACAGCATCATAAGACATCTCCTCTGTGCACTCACTCATTAGCTTTTCAACATCTACTGGCATCCTAGACAAACTATCAGCATCAATATTCTCTTTACCGGGGCGATATTTAATGGTAAAGTTGAAATCTGCTAGCTCTGCCACCCATCTACTGCCTGTGGCATTCAATTTAGCTGTGGATAGCACATACGTCAAGGGATTGTTGTCGCTGTAGACTGTGAAAAACGGGGCATAATACAAATAGTCACGGAATTTTTCTGTTATCGCCCATTTAAGAGCGAGGAATTCTAATTTACCTGAATGGAGGTGATAGTTTCTTTCTGATGCTGACAGTGTCCGGGACCCATATGCAATGACACGTAGCTTTCCATTTTGTTTCTGATACAGTACGGCTCCTAGTCCCTTGTTGGACGCGTCTGTATGTAGGACAAACGGCTGGGAAAAATCTGGAAAAGCCAGAACAGGTGGGTGAACAAGACAGTCTATAAGTTGCTCTAAAACTTGTTGGTGTGAATCTGTCCATTCAATTGGTGTGTGAGATGGCACCACTTTCACATTTCCTTTCTTGTACAATCTCCTCCCCTGTGGCTGTGGGTTTTCTGTGGGGGCAGGTCCCTTAGTTAGCTCATAAAGGGGGCTAGCAATGCGAGAAAAGTCTTTTATGTACTGGCGATAGTAGCTCAACAGTCCCATAATTTGCCTCAACTCACCCACTGTTTTTGGTTGTTTTTCTTTCAGAGCTCTGACAGCAACAGTGTCAGCAGGATCGATTTTATTCCCCTGTTCTGATACTATTCTCCCAAGGTAGCGAATTTCAGTTTTGAATAACTCACATTTACTTGGTTTTAGTTTGATCCCATAATGCCTCAGTCTCTGCAGTACTTGTCTGACATCATTCACATGACTTTCAAATGTCTTGCTGTACACGAGGGTGTCATCTAAATATGGGACACATATCTTGTCTCGGATGCCCTCTAAACACTCCTCCATACAGCGCTGAAAAGCTGCTGGGGCATTCATGAGCCCGAAAGGGATCCTGGCCCACTCATACAGGCCCCAAGGTGTCACGAATGCTGTCAAGTGTTTGCTGTCTTTGTCCATAAACCCCTGATGGTAAGCTTTTCCCTGGTCTAAAAGTGAGAACAAGGTGTTTCCTCCTAGACCATCCATGATATCCTGAACTCTGGGAATTGGCTGTCGGTCAGGGTGAGTCTTGCGGTTTAGCTCCCGATAGTCTATGCACAGGCGTAAAGAGCCACATTTCTTTCTAACACAAACAACGGGCGAGGCATAGGATGAGTGGGATTTCTCTATCCACCCCTGTGCTATGAGATCCATTAGGTAGTCCTTCATTTCTTCATATAAGGGCTTAGGAACTGACATATAGGTTCGTACAACGGGCTCAGGATCTTTCAATGAAATTTTCAACTGAAGCTTCTCAACACAACCTATGTCATTATCTGAGCGGGAGAAAGAGTCTGACTCCTCCCTCAACATCTCACGAACAACCTGCCTCTGGTTCCCGTCTAAGTGGCTAAGATCAATGGGGGGGTCCCAGGGCTCTGCACTTACTTCCTGATCTTTGCTGTTTTGGGCCTGAATAGTATTTACATCAACAGGTGAGTGTGCTCCTTTAGCAGCACTGACTGGATACACTGATGTGACTGACTGCGCTGTACCTATAGCTACTCTTCCTGTTAACATTATGTCATGATCAGTAGGGTTTTGGACACTGAGGATAATGTTTGGTTGTGCCCCTTTCTTCACTAGAACAAGTGTATCACAAAAATCAAGTCCCTCTGGCCACTGGGGGTTTTCATCTGGCTCAAAGACTAATGTGGTGTCTTCTCTGAAAGGTTTAGCATGTACTCTACATTTTATCTGGACAGCACTATGACTCGGTACATTTATTTTCTGGCAGGCTGTCTTCACTAGGTACTCACTTGTTCGCTCAACACTCACTGCTTTAATAAATGCCTCAGCTGTCTTTTTCTTTAATTTAGGGAAAGCCGTGCTAACTGTTTTTATTAGCTTCTTTCCCTCTTCATCATTTGTCTGTTTGTTCTGGCTGTTAATAACAACACGTTCAATAACATTGAAGCCAATAATCGGCCGGGGCTGCTGGCTACCTTTCATAACTAACATAGGGACATGAAACTCCTCAGTATCAGCTGCTAGCCTAAAGGTCACTTCTACCCACCCCACATATGGAATATCTGTACCATTAGCTGCCTCAATCTGTAAGGGAGAATCTGGTTCGATTATCTCAGCTATGTCTCTCAGCTTGATGGAAGGGAAATAGTTCATTAACCAGACCTCATCAATTGCAGAAACCTGGGAGCCTGTATCCCAGAGTACTTCGGTCCGCTCTCCTTGTAGGTAGCAGTTCAGGAGACATTTCTTTCCGACCAGTTCAGTCACTGTTGAATGTTCCTTTGTCAGAATGTGTCTTTTTTTGTCAGTCATAGTCTTGCATGAATGTTTTTGTTGTGCTTTCAGTTCAGGATGTGTGAAGAACTTACAGTTTTCTTTATGTTCTGGCCAGTGACGAGTCTGACATTTCCTGGAGCAATAAAGTGCTGTTTTACACCCCGAGCATTGCTGAAATTTCTGATATCTCTCTTCTTCACCACAGCTGGTGCATTTGTGGGACCCTTTAGATGATCTGGTCACTCCCTGTCCCTCGGGGGCAACCTGTCCTCGTTTAAAGGTCTCTCTCTCACAGCGTTAGATTGTCCTCGGTATCCTCTGCATCCGGCCCGGAAGTGCTCACTACTCCCACACCTGTAGCAATGCATGCAGTATTCCTCTCCTTTCTGCTGACACACAAAACATCGTGGTCTGGGACGTGGCACTGGATACCGCTGTGCGGCAAACCTCTGTTGAAACTGAGCTGTTCTGGTCATAAACCTTGGGTCACTAGCAGCACGATACTCCAGCACTGGTCCACTTGGCTGATGGAATTGGTGCTGAACATAAGCTGGGTGGTTGGCTGTTCCATAATCTCCAGTCTCCTTGACAGTATACAGCTTCGGTGCAGTCTCTGTCTTGTGAA
The DNA here is from genome assembly GCA_900302755.1 of Chromis chromis. NCBI lineage: Eukaryota > Metazoa > Chordata > Actinopteri > Pomacentridae > Chromis > Chromis chromis. Next base: position 5,423 of record OMNN01021908.1, read on the forward strand.
TGGACTCTCTGATTTGTGATACCTCTGCCTTGAGATCTTTTAACAGTACTATGTCGGCTTTGATTTCTTTTAGGTCAGACAGCACATCTGGAGGGAGCATGGCGATGTTTTGTCTGGTTGTACATTTCTGTTCTCCACTTGCATCACTTGACTGGACAGCGTGGACGCCAGTGTGCCGTTGTGGTGCAGTCTGCCTCTTTTTATCTTGTCTCTCTTTTTCATGGGCACAAGCCATATTCAGCTTTTCTAAAAGCAACTCATCTGCAGTAGTCGTTTGTAACAGGTAAGGCTGGAGGTCAGTTTTTATGTTGTCATTTTGTAGGCCTGTGAGTACAGTATGCATGAACATGCTCTGCACTAGTGCGGGGTCATACTTGAGGCTAGACTCAGCTTCCTGTGATGCAAACAATATTTTTTGCCTTAAATCCATTGCTCTAATTAAGAAGTTCTGTGGAGTTTCTTTATTGCCCTGAACCTCTGTGGTAAGCTGTTTGTATAGCTCAGTTGCGCTCCTCTCTTGGTAGTGCGAGCGGAGGATTCTCCTGAGAGTAGGCAGGGACAAGTCACTTTTACCTTCCAGATAGCTCCGCAGCTGTAGGCCGGGTACAATGGCTCTGATAACAGCGTCCACTATTTCTGATTCAGGGTAGTCTTTGCTAAGACCGTTCTCAATCTGACGGGCCAGGCTTGAGAAGGTAAGTCTGTCCTTTTGCCCAGGTTCACCAATTTGGCCTGAAATTTTAAAGTCTTTTCTCCATGGTGGGTTGTTTGCATTAGCAGGGGCTGTGTGAACAGGCACAGATTTATTGCTTACTGCACTCTTCCCGTTTTCACTAGCTCGCTCCTGCATTTCAGTTTCTTTCAGTTGCACCATCAGTTTTAACTGCTCCAGCTCTTTCTTTAATTTCTCCTGTTCTTCATTCTCTTTAGCCCGTTCTGGTATGCCATTTTTGTCAGCTTCTAGCAGTGATTTTATTGTGTCCAGCAAGCTCAATAGTTCTGACATTCCTTCATCTTCAAGATCACTGAGTTCGTCACGTTCAACATGTTCGCTAATAAAGGAGACAAGTGCATTACGTGTTTTTCCGACAACGTTTTCTTGGTGTGTTCCTGATATGTCCAGAACATCACTTACTTGCAGTAACTGGTCTGTGGTAAGTTGAAAAAGAGTTCCTTTAATCTCAAACTTCACATTTTCAATCTCTGGATCCATCTTGGTAGGTGAGTGGCAAGCAGTACGGTGGAATGATGTTTTTGCCCGTTACCTTGGATTTTGTTGCTCCCTAGCGAACACGTTACGCCTCAGGATGCATGCTTTCCTTGGCTAGGCCCTCGCTCCAGCTTAAGCTGCTACCTCTGCTACCTGGGTTACTTTTATGGGATGATCGACGCGGGATGCCTTCCTCTCTTTTGGGACGCCAAACCTCGCTTCTTTCATCCCAGCGGTGCCTCCAAATGTAATAGCCCTGAAAAGGGGAACGGTGAGGAATGACTGCACGGACACGGACTTTCCTCGGCCATATTGTTTATATCGACTTCCTCAGGGAAACAAAGTACACCGTCAAGTAGCTCAAAACAATCAGACTCCCCCTGCTGGAGCCCTCCGGCAACTGCAGCCATAATAACATCTGACAAAGCATGACAACTGATAATAAAATGACAGTTTCTGTTCTTAGACTACTGCAAACAATAAACATCAATAACTTTCAGTTTCATAACTTGAACTTCAAGTACTATGTTGCTTCAGGTACTACTATGCTTCTTCAAGTACTATGCTTCTTCAAGTACTATGTTGCTTGCATAGACATTTCAACCCATCACATTTACACACAAATGTATGTTGTTGGTTGGGTGCTGCCATAACAATGATGGAAAGCTAGCTTTTCAAGTTATGGCATTGGAAAGGGAAAAATATTATTTGCTCACACACAATCTCTTTACACTATGTTTTGAGAAGGTTCACATTTGAAAAATACTAAAATGAAGCACTTTGAAAGATTTTGGAGTATGGTTTGGACGGGCACTCTTGTCTTACAATTAAACGCTTAACAAATGAAGAAGGGGAAACTACTCCAAAAATAATTCAGTCATTTGTGGACAGTGGTTAGACATCTATGAGAGCATCTACATACAAGTGAACCTCAAGCCTAATCACATTTGTAGCCCATTTAACATTTACCATTAAGTGCCAAAACTGCAGTTCATCAAATGGCCACTTGAGGCTGCCTCCAAAAACGACTCCCATAGAACCCCATGTTAAAATGTCCAACTTTACAGCAGAAATAAACACGTTTACAGCCTGGTACAAAAATGGTTTTGGTCTCTATAACTAATTTCCTCATTCTTGACAAGTTTTCTTGGGGTGAATTTTTATATAACTCAACCATGCATGAAGGTTTAAAGTTATGCATAATTAAGTCACAGGACAGTCCATGACACGATGCATGTTTGCTTGGCTGCCTCAGCTCCACTCTTGTTCCACATCTTTGCTTATTTTTGGAATAGCTGGGGGGTTATGCAGAGTTAGGCACCGCCAAAATGGCAAAAGCTGGAGCCACCATACTGACCTTCAAAACTGCTGTTTGGAAAAGTTATGGGTTCATTCATCATTATTTACAGTCCATGTTTCAAGAAAAGGTCATGGGACAAATTTCATCAGAAGATCCAAGGATGGGATGTTTATGCTCCCTCCAAAGTCTCTTGCCTCAGTGCCTCTCTTCAGCTTGAGCATAACAGACTCCAAAACAAACTCCACGTAAACTAAAAGTCCTATCAAGTCAAGTCTGTCTGACCAAACAAGAATGTGACCAATGCGGGGGGGGGAAGTAGGGGTCAGCATCAGCAGGGCATTCTATTCATGAAGGAACAAAACAGGGAAAAAAACATAATGTTACTTAAACTATAGTCTGGAATAACTAGACCTACCTCTACACTTCGTCTTCTCACTGTGCCAGTACTGAAGAGTCAAATGCAGTCTATAGCCTTAAATATAGATTATAGTCATCAAACTATAATACCTGTAACTCCATTTACCTCAAGTGTAAGTTGTTGTTCTCGCCCATACATATTGGGTTGACCAAATAACAGTTCATCATTAATGAGGTGTAGCTTTTAAATGAGAACAATGCTGTGACTGAAACTTGATTGAAACTCACAGGATTTGTTTACGCTTTCAAAGCCACGCCTTGCAGCACATTGAACCCAAGGTTTAAACTGTTGTGTCAATGATTTTCGTACTTTACATTCTGGCAAATGTAGGATGAGTATGACTGTTGCATACTGAGGTATTGCGTGAAAAGATAGGAGTCAGCTAAGGAATGCAAGAACAGGCAAAAGTACAAAAAAGGAGCCGAGAGAAAAGAACATAAGTCAGAAATAGGCAGGAAAGAAGACAGTACAACAAAAGGGAGAGAATATATAGGACACAAAAAGAAGAAAAGAAAGAAAAGCTGGGAGAAAGAGAAGAAAAAGACTTCGAAGTTACTTCAAAAAGAAGATGACACATTAGGAATATAGGAGGAGGATATGGGAATAAAACAGACAGACAGAAAAATGACCCCAAAGCCACAGCATGGAAAACTCCACAAAGGCCAGCTCCAATCAAATAGACAGCATGACCGGGAGATGAAAGGAGCTAAATGATGTGAGGGAGTGGGGGTGGAGAGCCAGGAGGATGGGAGATGACAGAAGGAAGGAAGAGGAGAAAATTGGATTGAAAGACTGAGGGAGATATTAGAGTGAAAAAAGAGATGGAAGAAGAAAAACTGTGGGTGTAGACAGACAGACATGGGCAGAGAGAGACTGATTGTGGGGGTGTTACATACAGGGAGATCTTTGAATAGTCAGATAAGACACATTTGGCTCCTATTTCACTCAATTATGACTCCAAAGTCATGCATGGGAACGCAGTCAGTCATTCATTGCAACCCGTTGATCAAATGTTTCTAACAGGTTATCAGGTAAACATGGATTCACTTACCAAATATATTTGTCAGGAAAAACAGAACAAAACATATATGTCAAGATTACATTTAATTGTCACCAATAAATGGCTTTAAGGAATTATGACGCATAGTGACATTAAAAATGAACTTCTTTGTCATTAAGAGTATGATTCTGCCTATTTGTTCTGGATACTTCTTTTTCCTTCTCTTTGCTGAAGTCGGTTGTGCAAAGGTCCTTCGATATTATTATTTTTATTAAATTGAATGTTGTTCATTTAAATGTCTGAGCCTTAATGCCTCATTTTTAATGGTATACCAGACTGTTTGGGCACAGAAAAGATATCTTTGTCTGAATAAATTGGTTTGTTCCGTCTCTGACAGTGTTATCATGGAATTGCTGTTTATCAGCGGCGCGACGTAGGACACTGACTATACACACTACTGAAATGTTGTCCCCTTTGGCTGATTGTATAGAAATAAGCTAAAAATGCTCACAATTGCGATGAATTGAGATTTCCCCCCCCAACAAGCTCCCCCTTATCACTTTCCTGTGTCTATATGTGCAGATGAGCGTGACAGAATTGTCTGTTTGAAGCTGCTTCTTCAGAGTTTGTTGACACTGTGAGGAGTTGATTCAGCTCTGTGGTCACTGCTTTTAGTTTATTACTATTTATTTAGTAGCACTGTGGTGTTGGACTTTGTTTTACTGACAGTTGTTCATTATATTTCCTGCATGAAGGAAGCAGAACATTTATAAAATGCTAGTCGGAGTAATGAAATTCAAAAGCACCACTATTATGAAAATGTTAAAAGATTTAACAGAACAGACTGGTCAGGAGGGCCAGTTCTGTCCTGGACTGCTCCCTGGACTCCATCGAGGAGGTGGGTGAAAGGAGGATGTTAGCAAAGCTCACATCCATTATGGACAACCCCTCTCAACCGCTGCATGAGACTCAGAAGCAGACTGCGACATTCACCCTGCAAGAAGGAGCGTTATACTGCAGGTCATTCCTCCCAACTGCAATAAGACTTTACAACAGTGGCGGCTGGTGGTAAAAAAATTTGGGGGGGCGCACTGGAGGGCAGGTATTACAACATAACAATAAACTACTTAACCCCTTAAGGCCTGAGCCTCAAAATGTCCACCTGGTCTTTTTTTTTCTTATTTTCATTACAAAAAGGTCAGTAAATGTCCTGTGAGTGCTGGTGCCCATTTTTTCAGAAGAAACTTTCAATATCTGGCAGTTATTTACAATTTACGGCCTGTTATAAGAGTAATGACGGCTTAAAATGAAGAAAAACACAAATTCAGAATTTGATTTTAGTGTTATAGTGGAGAAAAAACTATGAAACTGAGCATACTTTTTTTTTTTTTTTTTTTTTAATCACACGGGGCAGTTCTCTGCTCTCTGGGAACTAAGGGTCTGCTTCGAGAGCTTCCTTGGGGGTGGAGGACACGAATGAAAGTATCGTAATGACGCCTGCTTTCAAAAACCGTTGGATTTTTTTGTTCCAATAGCATAAACGGTGACATAATTACGCTATTCCAAAGTTAAATAAAGTTTGCTCTCCTCTCCTTCAGCCGCCATCGTCTCCCGTCTTGCCGCTGTCCGATTCTTCAGTTTGCGTCCGTATGTTTGAGTGC